>JAOXYD010092402.1:0-11976 GCA_028565735.1 Pinacopodium congolense
AATACTCATTTATGGACAATGGTGTCACAACAATATTCTATGCCTACTAAACTTGTAGGAAATGAGGTAGTGTTAAAGAAAGAAAATAAATGGAACTCAGAAGAAAAAAGAATGGTATCTTTAAATTGCAAGTCCTTGCATATTTTGTATTGTGCTTTAAGCATGGAAGAGTATAATAAGATTTCAATGTGTGAAACTGTATATGACATATGGAATAATTTAGAAATTACTCATGAAGGTACTAATCAAGTCAAGGAAACTAAAATAAGCATGCTTACTCAGGATTATGAACTTTTCCATATAAAGTATGATAAGACTATTTCTTCTATGTATGCACTTGTTAACAATATCATAAGTTCTTTAAAAGGTCTACGTAAGACCTTTTCTAGTGTTGAGCTTATTAGGAAAATCTTACTGTCCCTACCAAATACATGAAAAGAAAAGGTGATAGAAATACAAGAGGCTAAGGATCTTAACATACTTTCTTTCGATGAGCTCATTGGTTCATTATTAAAATACGAGATGAGGATGAAGAATATCAAACAAGAGCAAGAAATGCTGAAGGAGAAAAATGTGGCGTTCAAAGAATCTAAAAAGGAGGAAAGCAATAATGAAGAATCATCACTTAAAAGTGAAAATGAAGAACTTTCCCTCATCACGAGAAGGCTAAAGAAATTCATGAAAAAAGCCTCAATACGTAAAGGTACATCATTTTTTGAGAAAAAAATTATCTAACATAACATATTTTGAATGTGGTGAAAAAGCACACTTGAGGTCCTATTGCCCAAATTTAATAGAACAAGAGGAAAAAGAAGATAAGAAGGCATGGAGAAAAAAAAGGAAGACCCCAAGAAAAATAAACTATTAAAAGCCACTTGGTCCGAATCTAGTGATTCCAAAGAAGAAGAGGTAGTCAACAAGTGTTTTATCTCACACAACAAGGTATGTTACCCTTATAGTGAAAATAAATATGAGTGAACTATTCTTGTGATTAAGTGTTAGAACACATAGAATAATTAACCAAAAAGAATAAGGAATTGTATGATAAGCACAAGAAAACTTTAGAAGAATTAGATGCATGCAAATTGGAAAATGATAACCTTAGAAAAGATATGGTTTGATTAATAAAGACAATGATGAACTTGTTAATGAAAATAGGTCCCTAAAGAAAGAAATTGAATCCCTTAAGGAATCATTTGAGAAATTCAATAAGGGAAAAGAAAAATTCAAAACATTTTTTAGTGTTAAAAAACTTGAAAATGATAAACATGGGTTAGGCTATAACAATGAACCATCAACTAGCAAAATAACCTTTGTTAAAGGAAAAAACTTAGAAGATGAAAGTCCATCTAAGATTGTTCATAATAAACCTAGGAAGTCACAACCTAGATATCATGCCTTTATGTACGGTCCAAAATCAAAGAAAGTTTCACATAGACAAGTGAATGATAAAAGATTATTTGTACAACCTAGACACTATTTTCATGGAACTTACAAAGTGTTTAGACCGAGAAACTCTTATAACACTTACACCGCCTTATTTTTTTCTTACTATAAATGGCATGGACATGTTTCTTATTTAACAACTTCTTTAATGGTTACAAGAAATATAATGTTTAGAGGAGAAAAACCATATGGATTCTAAAAGTTATATAGTTCTCTCTAAATGAATGCTTAATTTTCTGTTGTTTGTTATTTATTATTTTATAAGTTTTATACGTCATCATCATATTTTATTTTATTTTTTGGGTGTTGTATATTTGTCGTCATGTTTTCGGTTAACCAAACCATAGTTAACAGTCGACCTAACCATGTTAGGTTGACTGAACTTATCACATTAGTCGACCTAACCTTTTTTGATCGACTGATAAAATGGTTCGATCAATCAATTAATCATAATTCTTGATTTTTTTATTGATCTCATGTTTTCCATTATTAAACCTTTGAGAGCCACATAGTAAAACCTTATGAAGCTTTTGACTCTTAACTTCATATGCAGCTATAATTCCTTTAATTTTTTATGCGCAGTTTTATTTTTCCCTTAATGTTTATAAAATAAAAATTATGAGTTAGGTATACTAACATTTAAGGACCTAAGATGAGATGGGTACTTAAGTCATTCTCTTTGTTTTATAGAACAAAAGGAGAAATAAATGGTATGTAAATAGCGGTTGTTCTCGACTTATGACTAGCGATCCTTCACAGTTCATCACTTTTAAAAGCAAGGATGGAGGATTCGTTACTTTCATTGACAATGCCAAGGGTAAGGTTATTAGCATTGGAAAAGTAGGTAAAGATAATTGTCCGTTAATCGATAATGTCCTACATGTTGAAGGTTTGAAGCATAACTTATTAAGTGTTAGTCAATTATGTGATAAAAGCTATAAAGTTAGTTTCGTAGGAGATGAATGCATTGTCTATAAGATGGATGACAATAGCATTATGTTCTTAGAAAAAAGAGAAGGAAATATTTACATTATTGATCTACATTGTACTACTAATCTTGAAGATAAGTGTTTAATTCCTTGATTGAATGCACTTGGATTTGGCATCGACAACTTGGACATGCGAGTATGGACCTCCTCTCAAAGCTAAATTCAAAACAACTTGTTAGAGGTCTTCTAAGCATAAAGTACGAAATAGAGAAACTATATGGAGCATGTCAAATGGAAAATATAAGTAAGAAGCTCCTTAAAAGCAAGAAATTGATAACATCCTTTAGAACTATTGAATTGCTTCATATGGATTTATTTGGTTCTACTAGAGTAGCTAACTTAGTAGGAAAATCGTATGCCTTTGTTATCGTTGATTATTTTAGTAGATTCACTTCATTATTGTTTTTTAGTATAAAAGATGAATGCCTTAAATCATTTGTTAGTTTTGCAAAGAAAATTCAAAATGAAAAAACTTTGTCTATTACGTCTATTAAAAGTGACCATGGTAGAGAATTTGAGAATGGCATATTAAATAATTTTATGATGATCATGGAATTATGCATAACTTTTCTACACTTAGGACACCATAACAAATCAATGAAATAGAGAGAAAGAATAGATCTTTACAAGAAATGGCACTAACTATGATAAATGAGTATGATTTACCATAATACTTTTGGGCTGAGTAGGTTGTATGTACATGTTAAGTTATCAATAGAGTGAACATTAGACATAAATTAAGTAAAACACTGTAAGAGATTTTCAACGATAAGAAACCAAAATTTAGTTATTTCAAAGTTTTCGGTTGCAAACGTTATATTTTGAACACTAAAGATAGTTTGAGAAATTTTAACTTTAAAATAAATGAAGGAATTTTCTTAGGATAATCATTAACTAGTAAACCATATAGAGTTTACAATAAGAACACGATTGTAGTTGAAGAATCTATGCATGTTGTTTTTGGTGAAGCTAACCCTTTCGAAACAAAGAAGCTTGAGTTTGATAATGTAGATTTATCCAAAAGTTTAGAAAGCCTTTCACTTGAAGAAAAGGAAAAACTTCTCAAAAACAAAATTTTGAACTAAGTGAAGAAAGAAGAGATAAAAAGCTACTAAGAGATTGAAAATACAAGAAGGATCATCCCTCCAACCAAATTATTGGTGTTATTCACCATGAGGTAACCACTCGATCTTGTTTTAATTTATCACATCTTACTTTTATCTCAAAGATTGAACCTAAGACCATAGATAAGGTCTTATTTGATGAGAGTTGGGTTTAAGCTATGACTGAGGAATTAGAAAAATTTGAACAAAACAAAGTTTTGACTTTAGTACTTAGACCTGTAGATCATCCTATCATAGGTTTAAAAAAAAAAAGAGTCTTTAAGAATAAATTAGATGAATAAGGTAACATTGTAAGAAACAAAGCAAGATTAGTGGCTAAAGGGTATAATAATGAAGAAGGAATATATTATAATGAGATGTTTGCTCCCGTAGCTAAATTAAAGGCCATTAGACTACTTCTTGCATTTGCATCTCACATGAGTTTTAAACTTTTTCAAATGGATGTTAAAAGTTCATTTTTGAATGGATTTATTCAAGAAGAAGTTTATATTGAGCAAATGCCTAGTTTTGAATAACCCAATGCACCTAAACATGTTTTTAAGCTATCCAAAGCATTATATGGTTTAAAACGAGCACATAGATCATGGTACGATAGATTAAGCACATTTTTTCTTACAAATAATTTTGAAAATGGTAAAGTAGATACTACTTTATTATTAAGAAGGATTAAAATGATTTGTTAATTATTCAAATATATGTAGATGATATCATTTTTGGTGTTGCTAATGAACGTTTGTGTAAAGAATTTTCTACGTGCATAAGTAGAGAGTTTTAAATGAGCATGATAAGAGAATTAAACTTTTTCCTCGGACTCCAAATCCAGCAAATAAAGGATGGAATCTTTATTAATCAATCAAATTATATACGAGAACTTCTTAAGCATTTTGCCATAGGTCAAACAAAGCCTTTAGTCACTACTATGATCACATCTACCTGGTTCAATAAGGATAAAGATGGTAAAGAGGTAGGTGTAAAACTATTTTTGAGGTATTATTGGTAGTTTGTTGTATTTAACTGCTAGTCTTCCTAATATTATGTTTAGTGTTTATTTATATGCAAGTTTTCAATCTTCTCCTAAGGAATCTCATTTCTTATCTGTTAAATGTATTTTCCGATACTTTTATGGAACATTGAATTTAGGACTTTGGTATCCTATAAATGCATCTTTTAACTTGGTTGGATATTTTGATGCTGATTATGCATATAGTTTTTTAGATAGTAAAAGTACATTTGATGCATGCCATTTCTTAGGAAATGCATTAGTTTCATAGTTTTGTAGGAAATAAAATTTTTTTCATTGTCTACAATTGAAGTCAAATATGTAGTCTCCGGTAGCTATTACACTTAAGTATTGTGGCTTAGACAATAACTTAGGGATTATAGTTTGAATCTTGGTATAATTCCCATTCAATGTAACAATACAGGTACTATTTATTTGACCAAGCTATCTAGCAGTTTAGGACTAAGCATATTGAAATTCGATATCATTTTATTCAAGATCATATGCAAAATGGAGATATTGAACTTGAGTTTGTTGATACATTGCATCAATTAATAGATATTTTTACTAAACGTTTGTGTGAAGACCATTTTTGTACAGTTCGAAGAGAAATTGTTATGATTGATGGGCATGTACTATGACATCTTTTCCCCTTTTATGTTGATTCCAAAAAAGATGAGAGTTAAGTGATATTATAAATTGTGTTTACCTTATGTTTGAATTTAGGAAGAGTAAAATAAATTTTTTTATGAAGATCTGAATTCTTGGGGGAGTTTTTTTTTTAATTCTTGTATGTTATATTATGATTTAATATCACATGATTTTATCATCACCAAAAAGGGGGAGATTATTGAACTAATAGATGTTCGACCTCATTTTGATAATGACAAAACATCTTTACTACTAATATTTTTTGCTTAAGCTTGTTAAGTAGGTATGAAAAGGAGGACTGTGTATTTTATTAGTTCGTTTTGAAACTAAAGTGACGAAAGATGATACATATTTGGTTTTGGTGCTGAAAGAAGATCGGTCGACCAGATGGAGATCGATTGACCGAACATTATAACCAATCGACCGAATGTACAAAAATAAAAGATCGATCGACCGAATATGGGCTATCAGTCGATCAAACAAAGAAGATTACATAGAAAAAAATCAGGAACGATAATATTACACAACAGTCATAAGAATTAATTACAAATATGAAAGTTGGAGATTTACCAACATCTAGTTAATCTTGATTAGTAGTATAAATAATTGTTTTAGCATAGAGTAATGAAATAACAAAAGAAATAAGTTGTAGTGAAATACACAATTTTAAGAAAGTGTATTGTGCTCATATTGTCTTTAAAGTGTGGGTATTTCCAATTTTGCAAGGAATGGTAAACATACCTGGATCCCGGCATTTTAGAGGAATCTTCTTTCTAAATATAGCAGACACATTCTCACCCATCATTACTTTCTCATCACCCCTCAGTCTCCTTTTATGAGTACAAAGTTCTTTCAAGAATTTGGCGTACCTTGGTATTTGCTTAATGGCCTCGAGCAGTGGTATATTGACCTCTACTTTTCGGAAAGTCTCCAATATCTCTTTATCCTTCTCCTCCTTGTTTGATCTTGTTAATCTACTTGGAAATGGTGGAGGATTAGTCTTAACAATATTAGGACTTTCAAAATGTAACTTCGTGCTTGATGATGGATTTTCTTCCTTTGCCAATTCTTTCTCTATCTCTTCCTCGGTTACCACCTTTTGTGGAGTTCTCTTGGGACCCGCAATCTCCTTCCCGCTTCTTAAGGTTATAGAGCTAACATTCTTCGGATTCACCTCTGGTTGGGATGGCAACTTTACTCCCATTTGTGATTCGATAAGGTTTATCCTCATTTCCATTTGACCCATTTGGTGTTCCAAATTCTGTATGCTCGATTTTGTATCATGTTGGAACTGTTGCAACTGCTGTTGCAAGTTCTGTTGAAATTGAATATTGTTAGTAGTAAGAGTTTTTATCAATTCTTCCATAAAATTACCTGAACTGGAAGAAGAGGCTCCTTGTGCTCCTTGTTGTCTTGATTGAAATCCTGGTGGTCCTTGACCGATTCTGGAAGTAATTATGTTGCTTGTTCCCTCCATAGCTGAAGTTAGGGTGATCCCTCCAGCCTAGGTTATACGTCTGTGAGTACGGGTTGTATTGGTTTGAGAAGTTCCCTCCTACAGCATTTATGTACTCCAAACTTCCTTCTTGTAATGTCGGGCACTCATTAGTTGGATGGCTCGTGTTCGAACATATTCCACATACTTTAACTTGTGCCTGTCCAACTGCAATTTGTCGAACAAAAGATGTCAGTTCATTTAAACGATATTTAATGGATGAAGTGCTTACCTCATATACTCGTCGACCATCGTTGCGAGTGCCAAATTGTTGGGTGCTAGCGGCCATTCGCTCAAGTAAGATCCTGGCTTCAATAGGAGTCTTCTAACAAAGTGCCCCACCACTCGATGCATCAACCGAACTTCTCTCCATCGGTTGCAGTCCTTCATAGAAAGATTGGATGAGAAGTTGCTTCGATATGTTGTGGTGCAGACAACTAGCACATAACTTCTTAAACCGCTCCCAGTACTCATAAAGAGACTCTCCATTATACTACTTGATGCCATAAATCTCCTTCTGAATACTTGCCATCTTTCAGGCTGGAAAATATTTTTCTAAAACAATCTCTTCATCTCCAACCAAGTATTTATGCTCCCCGCTGGCAAATCAAATAACCAGTCCTTTGCTGCATCCTTGAGTAAAAATAGGAAAGCCCTCAACATGATCTGCTCATCCGTTACCCCGGGAGGCTTCATGCTCAAACACACCACGTCAAGCTCCTTAAGATGCTTATGTGCATCCTCACCTGCAAGACCGTGAAAGTTAGGCAATAAATGGATTAATGTCAATTTTAACTCAAAAGTAACATGTTCCGCAAAACTAGGAAATGTAATGCATAGGGGTCTTTGAGTTAAATCTGGTGTAGCTAATTCTCTCAATGTTCTCGGATTTGCCATATTTGCTTCGGATTCAGATCTTGGGTCGACTGGAGATATTCTTGCTTCTCTTCTTAACCTCTGTAGTGTTCTCTCGATCTCCGAATCAAGTTGTTCAATTTCTCTACTATGAGATCTGGTCACTATCATACACCAACACTCACAAACTTTTAAAAGTTAACAAATAGTAAAACAAAACAAATATAGTAACAAAACACCAACTAAAATAAAATATGAAGATTAAACTACCACAGTCCTCGGCAACGGCGTCAAACTTTGACAACGCGTGTCGAATACACTGCAAAATTTACCTGACTCTGCACACTAAAATTTGTAGTTAAGGTGAGTTGGGATCAAATCCACAGGGAATGTTCGGTTAATTTTCGTAACAAAATTAATTGATGTAGAAAATATAAAAAAAGGGGATTTTTTTTTGGACTTTTAGAAATTTAGAAAATTAAAATGAAAGTAAACTATCGAAAACAAATTAAAACAAGCAATTGCAACAATTAAGAAGTCGAATAAACGAAAGATCCAATTCAAGGTTCAATCTTGGCCTAAACATGATCAAACATAATTTATCATCCTAATGTTTTTACAACTCTTTCCGAACTATTGATCTGAGACTATTAGAACACTCCAATAATCTCGCTTTTCCCTAAGGTTGTGTTTAATCAAGATACGATCATTAATTAAACCTAACTATCGAATAATCTAGGATATGATCTCTAAATTTAATTTGGTAGCTGCATTATGAAATGGAAAACAATCAATATAAGCAGAAATCTCACACGCTCGGGTTCTTTAACTTAAGTTGTGTTGTTCCTAATAATACGAGATCATTAGATGCTACAAATAAACATAAAAAATAACAATTACGGATTAAATTCAATGTTTTAGCAAAATGTTAGAAATAAGCAATCAAAATAGTGTATTCCGATTATTTATCCAAAACCTGATTTAAATCAACGCAAACAACACAATAATCCGACAAGAAATTGCAACATTAAAACGATAAAATTATCTCAACTATGTCTTGGCTTCGATGTTCCCGTTGAACCGGCTTCGAAATTTAGCCCTCCATCTTTGTCCTCCAACTTTCACTGTTGGCTGTCACCTCCATTGTTACGGTTGTGGTTGAGCTGAAGCAACAAAGAATGACGATAAAAATACTGCTTCTGGTTCTTTGTGCTGTACCTAATGTTTTCTTTTCTATGCGCCTGCACTGGCTCCCTCGTTCGCTGTTCGCTCCGCCAAAACCTTCAAAATCAAAAATAAAACCTGGCCCCAAAAAAAACAAAAACTGCTTGTAGACGCATGCGTCTGCGTTAAATATTAACGCATATGCAATTTTGCATGTTTTCTTTTTTTTTTACATCAATTTTCAAAAATCAATAAGAAAAAAATGGAAAATTAGAAAATGACTTCAACGGACATGCTTTTGGACCACTTTAGCTTCTTTACTTCCGAAACATACCTAAAATCAAATATAAGCTAAAGTTAGTATTCTAAACCTTTTTAAGGTATTAATTACTAAGTGCAACAAATCAATTGAATCAATATTTGAACACATATCAAGCAACATACATAAAAAACAGTCATCAGATCGAACAAAAAAACAACATCAACCTACATTACGAAAGAGAAATCTATACTACTAAACCGAAACTGAAACAATGAAATGAATTACCAAAAGAACTAAGAAAAAAGGTCATCGACATCCCGTGAACACTGATAATCATCAAGGCTACTAACTCGGGTAGTCAAATCATCCATTGATGCTAAAGACTATCAAATCAACGAGACATCTCAGAAAATTAGGATGATCAAAACTCTAAAAGCTCAGATGTCATACGAGTCTCCTTGTTAATTAGGTACTGAAGAATAATAACCTGAGAATCATCAAAAGCAGTTGGCGGTGGTGAGACTGAAGTAGCAATAGACGAGTGTGGGCGAGGAGGAAGAACGCTCGGAGTGGCATCAGATGAAGCTTCGCCCATATCCTCATATATCTCGGGCTGTGCAGCATTAACGGGTGGACCGTCAAGTATCTCACCCTCATAAAGTTGACGTCATTAGCCTCTTTGAAATCAACAAGTACTTCTTTAAGGTCTTTTAGCTGAACCGTGAGATTAGAGAATTTTATGTCTCTTCCTTAGTCCATAATCTATCAAATTCAATTTATTCTCCTTGTAAAAAAAATGGGCCAAATTGTAAAGGGTTTTTTTAAAGGATTTGAAAAAATACATCATTTAACCATTGATCCTTAATGAAACACCAATCATGACTTTGAAAATACCATGGTAAAAGGCCTTGAATTACCATAGTTAGCCCTGAATTAAAAGGATGAACACCAATAAAATCAATAAAATCCAATGTTTTCTCACCTTCAACCTCATTTTCCTTGACAAATGCATCATGTTTACCACAAATAAGAACATTCAACACTTTTTCTTCAATTTGATATTCATCCTAAACACCAATGAAATCATCATAAGTATTATCCAATTGATCATCCAATGAGAAGGAACAAACACTTTCTTCACTTTTAGGAACTTCATTTTCACTTTCACTTGCAACACTTTCTTTACAATCAACATCACTCATAATAGGATTTCTAAAATGAATTGGAAAATCACCATCACTATCCATAGCACAAACTTCTAATTTCATTTGGTCACATTCAATAGATGGAGTTGGATTAATAGGTGTGATCATTTTCATCAATAGTTCTCTTAAATTTGGATAAGAGCTTTCTAACTCTTGAACGATGGATTGATTTTTTACTAGGTTCTCATCTAATTGAGATACAATAAGCAAGGGTAGTCGCAATTTTTTAAACAACTAAATAGATCGCTTAGATGGAGCATCTAATCCTTGTGGATATGGAATCTTAGGTTGGTATGGTTAGACATTTGAATAAGTAAATAATCTAGGTGAATAATTTCTATTTCCAACTTCTTTCACTTCTTTGCTTCTTTCTATTACTTCTCTTTCATTTACTTCCTCTTTTTCATGATCATTTGGTACAGTGATGATCATAATATGCTCTTGAGAAGTAGGATCAGACATAGAAGGTAAAGGTTGAGGTAACCGCTCATATAATATTCGAACAATCTGACCTATTTGAGTCTCCAAATTTTTAATTGAATTTTCATAGGATTGTATCCTAGACTTATTACTTTGGATATATCTCATCACTGTATCTTTAAGATTAGACTTTTCTTGATCAATTGGATTAGAAAGGAATTCAAATTAAGGATTGACATAGGAATTTTGGTAGTCATAAATAGGGTAGCTTTCCTTATAAGGTTTATAAGAGCCCTCTCCTTGCCTAGTATAAGAATAATGGTTCTGACTAGGATTAAAGGCACAAGAAGGTCTTATTTGACAATCTATAGAAGTATGAAAGGAACTATAATAATAATCACAAACCACATGACATTCAAACATACCACTACCAAATTAAGCTTGTAAATCTTCCAATTGCTTGTTATGGTCTGACAATGGAGCTTGAAAAATTGAGGTTTCATTAATGGCATGAGCCCTAAATGGTTTCCTCCAAGAAGGATTAAAATTATATTGAAATCTATTGAATGTCATGTCTTCAATCAATTCGTATGCTGTTAGGGGTTAAATTTGTAGTATTTTTTGATGTTATTTTATGTTAATTTAACCCTATTTTAGTGCTTAAATGTTCTATTTATGTGTTATTATGTTCACTTTGCATTAGGGAGCTTAAACATGAAGATTGGAGTCAAAATATGAAAGTTATGTAAAAATTCAACTCAAAAGTCAACCTATAACGGCCCCATATGTAGAAGAACTGTAGACCACCATTGAAGTACTGTAGACCCCCATTGAAGAAGTCAGATTTTGCATGCTAACGGTGGGATGTTCATCCTAGAGTGGTGGAGGGTGTCGTTTTAGAGCGGTGGAGGGTGCCGTTATAGGGCAGCAGACGCATTTTTCAGCAGATTCTTCAACATTTGCAGCTTGTATTCTTCCTCCACTTGCAACTGCTTCACTCCTATATAAAGAGGGCTTCTCTAGACGTTTTAAGCATCCAGTTTCAGTTGTAAACACCTTAGTCTTAGTTAATTTTTAGATTAAAATAGTTTTCAGTTGTTTTTAGTTTCAATCTTTTGTAATTCAGTTTTCAGGTTATTTTTGTGAATCTAGAAGCTGTAATCGCATGGATTAGAGTTATATAATCATCTCAGATCCATCTTTAGTGATTTATAAACTTTGATCTTATGTATTATGGTTTTATTTTAATTAATCAAAGTATTGTTGATTAAGTTATATTTATCATATTCTTTGATTAATTGTTGTGCTTAATGTTTAATTTCAGTTAAGTTATTATGCTTAATGTGTTTATGGATGATTAATTGT
>JAOXYD010092413.1:0-11976 GCA_028565735.1 Pinacopodium congolense
TAATAGATAATAAAAAAAGAAAAAAAAAAGGTTGGAAGAGTGGGTTAAAATAAAAAAAATTTTAAAAAATAAACATGGGTGAGTTGGGTTAAAAAGGGTCAGACCAACGGATTGAACTGGTCTGATCGGTCAGATTAATCAGGTCGAACCGGTAAAATCGGCCGATCCGACCCTTAACCCTTCGATTTTTAAATATAACGATTTTTTAATGAAACCAAACCGATAAACCAACTGATTCCGATTTAATTGAGTCGAACCGGCTGGTCCAATCCAGTTTCTTAAACATTGGTTTCTTCTTCTGTTCGGTACCTGTGTATCTCATATATATATATATATATATATAGAGAGAGAGAGAGAGAGAGAGAGAGAGAGAGAGAGAGAGAGAGAAGTAAGCACAAAGGTTGAGTTCACAACACATCTTTGATCTTCTTCTTTTTTTTCGCATGTGGCCACCAATATAGAAAAACAGTTGTCGTCGCACATGGACTACCAACTTCAATTTTGATAGGCATCAACAATTATTGATAAAAAATAACGTCTTTTACTTTGAACATTGATGACTCCTGTCGTCATGACCACCATCAGTAAAAATTATAAATAAATTATTTTAGACAGAAAAAAAAATAGATTATTAAAATAAATTATATAAAATATATAACTTAAAATTTATTATTTTAAAATTTTAAAATAAAATATAATATCCTTTGACTTTTATATGGGTGATCACTTATCCTAATTTAAGTTCTTTACGAATTTTTTTGAAAGAATTCATATAATAAGTGGTATTAAAACTTAAATTTAGGCTTTAGTGTTGCGCTCTGAATTGAAGCTCAGGTTCATGATGGAATAGAACAAAGTTGAAAATTTTGATCAGTGCTATATTCCTACTGTAAAACCAAATAACTCAACATAAATTTTAAATTGAGGAGGAGTGATGTGGGAGATAAATTCACTTATGAAGGAAAACATTGTTATAAAAAATTACAAGTGGATTATCCCATATCAAAAAGGAATAAAATTGAGGTGAATTATATATATTAGAGAGCTCATAAC
Source organism: Pinacopodium congolense (assembly GCA_028565735.1). NCBI lineage: Eukaryota > Viridiplantae > Streptophyta > Magnoliopsida > Malpighiales > Erythroxylaceae > Pinacopodium > Pinacopodium congolense. Next base: position 1,054 of record JAOXYD010092413.1, read on the forward strand.
ATATTTCCTTACAGGTTTTGTACTTTAGGCAGTCCCTTTTTCGATATCCCTTCTTCTTACACCAAAAAAATTTAAAGGTACATGCCTTCTTTTATCCTTTGGTGCCACTGGTCTGACTATTCTCTTTTGATAGAGGTTGATGAGGACCTTTACTTTTGGATTTAAATTTGGGTATCTTTGCCTTAAACTTTACTTGAGTCGTTATTAGCACTGTCTATGAATTGGCACTTAGTTTCTCTTCATCAACTTCACAGTAAGATATCAGGGTATTGATATCCCAAAATTCACACTAAGTAGTGAAAGTAGTAATTAAATATTTGAATTCATTTGGAAGAGTTATAAGTACGTAGTGCACCATAAACTGCCATGTAAGAAGAAAACTCATCGCCTCAAGTCTCTTCTGAAGGTCCAGTTCCTGTATATCTCATAAAAAGTAATTTCCTTATGAGAGACATTAAATCCTCACCACGTAGAGAAGCTTGATATCTGCAGCACATTTTCCATAAGCTTCTTTATTGATGTGGTCCTTAGAAGTTTGTTAAAAATTTTACTTAGGATGGTCTTTTCAATCGGTAGATAAGCTAGCCTGTTTGTCCATTCCCAATTTGCATAACTAACTTTGTTAGTTTCGGAGCTACTAGAAGGATTTATCAGAGGTGATTCATCAGTTGTCAAAGCTGAACGAAGATCTGCTACTCTTAATGCAAATTTGGAGTCCTCCTTCCATTTACTGATATTGGTATTCCTCAGAAATTTAATCATAAAGGTGCATCCATTCATCGAAAAGTTACTGTAAAAATAGATAATGTAATATTAGCACAAATGTAGGACAATAATCATATCCAAAGTTATAAAAAAAGGAATTTTGAGAATATTATTCATATTTCATGAAATGCCTGTGGGTAGAATACATAATACATGAATAAGACCTCCATATAAAAGTGAGTACACATCATCAACTCTCGTGAGTTTACCACCTGTGAGTGTATAGGACACTTAATCAACGACTTTCGTCCACCACATGTCTTTATGTACATTTCAAGTTTCATATAAGATAAACATCTATAGGCTGAATGACAAAATACAAAACAAGAGACATCTCCCAATATTCAAGCAAACATCATTCTCATATCAACTCGAAAAGCCAATATGGTGATTACATAATAGACATTTAAATCATTTCCTCAAGCATCAGAGATATATCTGTATGTTATCCTCACATAAAAAATTGTATGGGCATGTAAAATTATGACACTGTATCATCATATGATGCAAATAACCGCAGGTAACAAATCATGTCACCACAATAGTGCCGAAAATATTATCGAAGTCTTTATGTTAAAAATTATTCAACGATAAAAATTTTAAAATTTGATTAATCATACAATTAATAAAACAAACCATATGAGATAATGTCACTGTATTTATCTCTTTTATGTTGTGTCAAATTGTAAGAAAAATCACTTAAAAGTGACTTTTGTAAATGCATTTAAACTTTTCTGAAGTTAAACCTTAATATTTACTAATGTAAAAATTCAGAAAAATTAAAAAAATGTATTTTTTTTAAATCACAAGACCCAAACTATGATCCAAAATCACCTTAGGGACCATTCTGTAAATTCTAAAAAATTTGAGTTTTTTATTCTTGTAATAGGTGCCACATCAGTGGCTAGTCAACACCTAGTCAACATTGCATCAGCGCCACGTCAGCCAAAGGAGCACAATCAATAGTTAACTGTGTGTGCTTGACGTCAACATGATGTCAGGCTCGCATCAACAACACAGGGTCCGTCTTCCGAGTGGCATGGTTGACCCACGCAGTCTGCCACATAAGTTGCATGCATCATAAGCGCAGGACACACCAAACGTTGCTAGCGCGTGCAAGACATGCATCCAGCCGGATCTCATGCCATATGACCTACTCGGCGCCCCATCTTTGCTAGTCGTACCTCCCACAAGTGTGTGTTACGCACTTGACGCTGCTCCTCCCCTGCTCAAATTTTTGCATTTTTTGAGTTATTTTCTAGATTTGTTGAACTGATTTTTTGTAGATCCGAGCCATTTTTGGCTCAAACAACTCCTAATCTTCATGTTTTTGCTATCTATATGCTATTTTCTAGATTACTTTATGCATGTGTCAGAAAATAACTTAACAAAAACATATATTCATGAACACAAACAGTGTTCTTCGATTTTTCAGATGAAAAACATAGATATTTCAACACAAAATCACAAATATAGCTAGGCTCTAATACCATATGTGAGATATTTTATGTTCAAAACTATGAACTAACCCAGGATCTAACTATCTAAATATGAAATGTATAAAAATTGTAGTTGATTTCATGTGCATAGATCTTGAAAATGAGAAAATCTGTCTTGGAGTTATGTTTCCAAACCTGCAAAATCAAAGAGAGAGAGAGAGAGAGAGAGAGAGAGAGAGAGAGAGTATAGAGAAGTCTGAGAATTTTGGTACTGTCTTTCTACTCTTTTTTAATGATTAGTTCTTCTAATGGTTCAAGTGACTAAACGACCAAGTCTATGTATAGTAAAAGCAAGAGATTTAGCACTGGTCTTTATGGACAGTCTTTTATTAGACAACTCCATCACATTCTAATAAACTGTCTATCCATACTAATAGGGTTACATTTTTTAAATAATTATTTATCTTTTATCAACCATTAATCTAATTAATTATTTTTATTTAATCTAATTAATATTTTTCAAATTAAATGATGAAATAATTAAATAGACTATAGTCTAGTAAAATTATTCCAATATTCTCTCCCATAGACAAGCATTAATTGTTTCAGCAGAATGATCAAGTAAAAATAACGACATGACATAGTTTAGGATCTATAGATAAATAAAGTTATACACTCCGTCCTAAAAGGTTATCAATATTGAAAATACTAGAAACATGCATCATATAGCAACATAGTTCCAATATAATCACACATATTGAATAACCTTACTAATATGAGTGAGAGAATATCATGTAGCAAACTACATGATACGATCCCGTATGTATCATGCTTCGTTTGTCGATCTCATTATCTCTATTTTATACTAAACTGTATTTAGAGATATCTGTATAAGATGAATACTTTTATCCCACTATATCTCAATATACTTCTGACATCTCGAGATAGCTGTATATATCTGGAGACATGGTAAAGTCTTATTGTAATAATGCCTAATGACCTCTAATTGCTTAAGATTGACACAAATCTCAAGACTTTTAATCTATATGCCCTTAATTGATACTGTCAAATGACTTCTGTACACCTATATTGTTGACATGATTTTGAAAACTGATAGGTTGTAGTTCTTTAGTTAGTGAGTCTATGAGTATATATTCTGTTGATTTATGCTCTACTATAATGTCATCATTCTACATAAATTCTTTTATGATCAAATATTTAACCTTCAAATGCTTCAACCCTTTGATGTTCTTATTATTATTACTGAACAATATCGTGGAAGGATTATTATAATACAGCTTTATTAGTCGAGCAGTTGACTGTACCATCGACAATTTAAAAATTAAATTTCTTAATCACACTACTTGTAAAGCATCTCCATAGCACGCAACAAACTTTGCATGCATAGTAGATGATGTCACAAGTGTCTATTTGACACTCATCCATAAGATTACACCATTTGCTAGCATGAAGATGTAACCTGAAGTGGAATTCTTGTCATTTAGACACACAGTAAAATCTGAATCTATATACCTTATCAAATCCAAACTTTCAACTTTCATATATATATGAGCATATAATTCTTACCTTGAAGGTATCTCAAAACTCGTTTAGCTGCATTCCAATGGTTCATACCTAAGTTAGATAAATACCTACACAACAAATACAATATCTGGTCTAGTATATACCTGCTTATACATCAGGTATACATCAGGTTCCTACTGCATTAGAATACGAAATATCCTTCATTTTCTCCTTTTCAATTTCATTCTTTAGACACTGAATCAATGATAATTTCTCTCTATGAGAGATTGATGCTGCACAAGGTTTACAATTTTTTATATGAAACCTTTGCAACACACATTCTATGTATACCTTTTGTGAGAAACCTAAGAATTTTTAAGATTTATCCTAGTAAATCTAAATACCTATGACATAAGATGCTTCACCAAGATCCTTCATATCAAATTATTTGGACAAAAGTTGCTTAACTTCATGGAATATGCCCAAATCATTTTATGCCAGTAAGATTTCATCCATATACAATAATAAAAAGATCATCTTATTGTCTTTAATCTTAAAATACAAACATCTTTTAACTTTATTTTCCAAAAAATCGAAGGTGCTAATTACTTCATTAAACTTTAAGTACCATTGTAGGGAAGTTTGATTTAAACCATATAGTGACTTTCTCAACCTACAGGCTTGATGACTCATGTCTTCTTGTTGAAAACCTTTAGGCTGTACCATATAGACCTCTTCATAAAGGTTTCCATTTAGGAAAGCGGTCTCGACATCCATCTGATGTAACTCTAGATCATAATGAGCTACTAGTGCCATAATCACTTTAAAAGCATGCTTAAAGGATACCAGAGAGAATGTGAGATTAAAATTAACTCATTTTCTTTGAGTGAATTCTATAGCCACCAACGGGGTTTAAATTGCTTAACTTTACCTTAAGGATCCTTCTTGGTCTTATATATCCAATTACAACTTACTGCTTTACAACTTTAAAATAAGTCAAAAAGTTCATATACTTAATTCTGTTTTAATGATTACATTTCTTCTTTCATTGCATCCCATCACAAATCTTCAAGAGGACCAAAAACAACTTTTATAAAAGTTACCGGATCTATAATATGACCAATGTCATAATCACTCTCCCTCAGATAAACCATATAGTCCGCTCAGATAGCAGAGCTCCTTGTTCTACTATATCTTTTTACTAGAGTCTGGTCAATTGGATCTTGTTCCTCAGAAATTGTATCATCCAAAGTCTGTACTGGTTTTTAATTCTGTATTGGTATGACAATAAGTCTAGAATCCATTGATCCTATTTGAATAAATGTAGGATACGACAATATAGCCGTTTGAATGCTACCTAGTTTAGAATTACTAGGATGAGAACTTTTATCAGCCACATCAAATTCTAGAAACTTCGCTGTTTATGATTCCATAATTATGGATCCTCCTTCTCTATAGTAGAATATGTAACCCTTAGAGTGGTCAGGATATGCTATAAAATAGCAATAAGTAGAACGAGAAAGCAACTTACTTTTATTCGGATTATAAAGTTGTACTTCAATTTGGCAACCCCAAACTCAGATATGGGTTAAGGACGGTTTCCATCCTGTCTACAACTCAAAAAGGGTCTTTGGAACTAATTTACTGGGAATCCTGTTCAAAATATACAAGGTGGTCTTTATGACTTCACTCAAAAGGTATTTTGTAAGGTTAGTCCTAATTTTTAGGATCTTCATGATATCCTTTAAGGTACAATTGTGCCTTTCGGCCACACCATTTTGTTTAGGAGTATTTGGCATAGTAAACTGCACAACTATACCATAGTTTTCCAAATATTTGGCAAATGAACCTTTTTCTTGTCTTGTAACTCCATGACTGGCATAATATTTTCCTCCTTGGTCAGATCAAACTATCTTGATGAATTTTTCCAATTGCTTTTCGACTTCAATCCTAAACACTTTAAACTTATCAAGTTCTTCAAACTTTTCTTTAATTAAGAAAACGTAACCGTAGAAGGAAAAGGCATTAATGAAAGTCACAAAATACCTTGATCTATATATTATGGTTGAGTAGGGATCTGAAATATCTATATGGATGACTTCCAATATATCAAAACTGCACTTGGAAGATTTATTCTTTATTTTGGTCATCTTGCCTCTATAATAATCAGCACGCGTCTCTAAATTTGAAAAATCAAAAGTTGAAAATTTTTTATCCTTTATTAATCTCTCAACTCTTTCTTTAGAGATGTGACACAATCTCTTATACCACAACATGTATGGTTTATTATTTATGAGAGGCCTCTTTGAACAATCTTTTTTGTTATATAAGAAGTATAATAAAAATTGTTTGGAGTTAAACACATTATGTCTAAACCATATAATAAGAAAGTTGTACCAATACATTTTGCATCATATGATAATTGAACTGTAGAATTATCAATCACAAAACTGATACAGAAATAAAATTTCTTAAAAAAGATGGTAAATAAAATGTGTTTTGAAATAAAAGTTTAAAGTCTAAATCTAAAATCAAACACTCTACTCTAACAAATTCCACAACTACTTCTTCATTATTACTAACCATGAGCTTTAACTCATCCTAAGTTGGCTTCCTTCTTATTCTTAACCTATATAATATGGAAGCAACATGAGTAGAAGCTCCATTATCTAGCCACTAAGAACCAGATGTAGCTAAAGTAACATTGGATTCATGAATAACGAGGGCCGAAGAGTTACTTTATTTCTCTTATTTTTCCTTCTAGTTTTTGTACTTTAGGCAATCATTCTTTCGATGTCCCTTCTTTTTACACCATAAACATTTGAAGGTATATGCCTTCTCTTGTCCTTTGGTGCCACTGGTCTGACCATTCCCTTTTGATGGAGGTCGATAAAGACCTTTACCTTTAGATTTAAATTTGGGTACCTCTGCCTTTCCCTTTTCTTGAGTCGTTATCAACGTTGTATGTGAATTGACACTTAGTTTCTCTTCATCAGCTCCATAGTAAGATATCAAAATACTGATATCTCAAGATTCATGCTGAGTAGTGAAAGTAGTAATCAAATATGTGAATTTCTTTAGAAGAGTTGTAAGTATGTAGTACACTATAAACTGCTATATAAGAGGAAAACCCATTACCTCAAATCTCTTCTGAAGGTCTACCATGCTGAGGAGATACGATCATACTCCCTCAGTTCTTGTATATCTTATTGAAAGTAATTTCCTTATGAGAGACATTATCTCACCACTTAGAGAAGTTCGATATGTCTGCAACACATTTTCCATAAGCTTCTTTACTAATGTGGTCCTTGAAAGTTCATTGAAAATGTTACTTGGGATGGACTTTTTAATCATCAGATAAGTTAGCCTATTTGTTCATTCCCAGTTTGCATAACTAATTTTGTCAATTTCAGAGCTGCTGGAAGGATTTATCGGAGGTGGTTTATCAGTCGTCAAAGATGAATGAAGATTTGTCACTCTTAACGTAAATTCCACATCCTCCTTCCATTTATTAAGATTGGTATTGCTCAATAATTCATCATAACGGTGCATCCATTTATCGAAAAAGTGACTACAAAAATAGATAATGTAATATTAGTACAAATATAGGACAACAATCATACCCAAAGCCATAAAAAAGGTATTCCGAAAATCTTATTCATATATCATGAAACACCTGTGGGTAGAATACATAACACATGAATAAGATCTCTACATAAAAGCGGTTAAAGTATACATCATCAACTCTCGTGAGTCTACCACCTGTGGGTGTATAGTTCACTCAAGCAATGACTTTCCTCTACTACATGCCTTTATGCATATCTCAAATTTCATAAAAGGTAAACACCTATAAACTGAATGACCAAATACAAAATAAGAGACATTTTCCAATATACAAGCAAACATGATTCTCATACCAACTCAAAAGGCTACTGTGGTGACTATATTCTTATCGGTATTTAAATCATTTTCTCAGGTACCAGAGATACACTTGTATGTTATCTTTACATTAAAAATTGTATGGGCTTGTAAAATTATAATATTGTACCGTCATATGTTGCAAATAACTGCAGGCAACAAATCATGTCACCATAATAATGCTGAAAACATTATCGAAGTCTTTATATTAAAAATTATTCAATGATAAAAATATTTAAAAATTGATTAATCATGAAATTAACAAAACAAACTTTATGAGATAATATTACTGTATTTATTTTTTTATGCTGTGTCAAATTGCAAGAAAAATCATTTAAAAATAGCTTTTGTAAATACATGTAAGCTTTTATTAAGTTAAACCTTAATATTTACTAATGTAAAAATTCAAAAAATTTGAAAAATTGCATTTTTAAAAATTAAAAGACCCAAACTATGGTCCAAAACCACCTTAGGGACCATTCTGTAAATTCTGTAAATTTTAAATGTTTTTGTCTTGTAGTAGGTGTCACGTCAGTAGCCCAATCAGTGCCCAGTCAGCGTTGCATCAATGCCACGTTAGCCAGAGGAGCACAGTTAGAGGTTGACTGTGTATGCCTGACATGAGCATGACGTTAGGCTCGCGTCAATGATGTAGGGTATGTCTTACACATGGCATGGCTAACCCACGCGGTCAGCAGCCATTAGGCGCGTGTGTTGCATGCGTCCGACGCTCCCCCAATCGTGCTAACTGATTTGGCGCATGAGTTGCACCTGCCATAAGAGCAAGATGTGTTAGCCATTGCTGGCGCGCGCGAGACACGCGTCTAGCCAAATCTCGCAAACAAGTGTCCTACCCGACTCCCCATCTACGCAAGTCGTGCCTCCCACGAGAGTTCGGCACGTGCCTGACGCTGCTCCTCCCTTGCTCTATTTTCTACATTTTTTGGGTTGTTTTCTATGTTTTCTAGACTAGTTTTTTGTATATTCGAGCCAATTTTGGTTGAAACAACTCCTGAACTTCATGTTTTTGCTATTTATATGTTATTTTCTATAGTATTTCATCCATACACCCGAAAGTAACTTAACAAAAACACATATTCATAAATACAAACAGTGTTCTTAGATTTTTCAGATGAAGAATACAGACATTTCAATACAAAATCACGAATATGGCTAGGCTCTTATACAACATGTGAGATACGTTATGTTCAAAACCATGAACTAACCGCAGATCTAACCATATAAATGTAAAATGTAGAAATCGTACCTGATTTTGTATCAATTAATTCTGAAAATGTGGAAAACTATCTTGGAGTTGTGTTTCCAAACCTGCAAAATCAAACAAACATATATATATATATATATATATATAGGCTGCAGAGACTAAAGAGAGTAGAGAGAAGTCAGAGAATTTTAGTGTTGTCTTTATGCTCTTTTTTAATACTTGATTTTTGTGATGACTCAAGTGAGTGAATGACCAAGTCTATATATAGCAAAAGTAGGAGATCTAACACTAATCTTTATGGATAATTTTTTATTAGACAACACTATCATAGTCTAATAAACTATCTTTTCACACTAATAGGATCACATTTTCTTCTAAACAATTATGTATCTTTTATGGATCATTGATCCAATTAATTATTTTTACTTAATATAATTAATTTTGTTCAAATTAAATGCTAGAAAAATTAAATAACCTGTAGTCCAGTAAAATTATTCCAACATCTTAATCATAAATATCTTAAAAAATAAATGTAAGCATGTAAAAGTAAAACTTGTAAGATGTTATAGATCACAAATTAATATATGTAAATTATTAATATTTACTGAATTTTTGTATTTATAATAATATTATGTGTGTCCTATTTCTTTTAATTTTTAATTAAACAGTAATCCTATGCTACATTTCTAATTATTTTAATGGGTGGTATCAAATTTTAATTAGAGTATGTATATCTATTTATAGTATGTTTCATGGTTATTATTATAAGTGGATCCTTCACATATCATTTTCCTTTGAAAGTGTTGAATAGTACTGTAACACTCCTCTCCCATATAAATATCTCTCTCTCCCATTTTTCTCTTTATTTTCATTTTAAGCTTCTAAAAGTCACTATTTATATTGTCATCCTCTCTACTTATTCTTCACCATTGGTGAATTAAATTGATCAATCTTATATACTAATCTCTTCTTCTTGTTAAGCCTGTCACATTTATACTAATTTCATCCTTTAACATTGCTAGAATCGTCAAAAAATCAAAGAGAGAAATCAACAAAAAGCCCAAAACTTCGATCCGCTCATTTAGTAGTCATCGCTAACCATCACCACTATTAATAATCTCATCTCAATGACAGCAACAAAACCTCTATGGTTAATTGATAGAAAAAGAGGTTAGGGTCTCAAATAGATTTTCTTTAACTTGCTACAATATGTTGAGAATTTAAATATGTTACTTTTATGAAAGTTGTTTTACTTTTTAGTAGCTTTCATTTGATATAAAAGTCATTGAATTATGAGATTGAAAAAATTTCAGTGACGGAGGAATATTTAGGTCACTGTAGTTAATACTCCATCAACCCTTTTAATGACTTTTAAAAAAAAATCTAAAAATTTTATAAATTGTGCTAATCATTTTTCCCTTAAGAATTATAATGAAATTCTCAATAGTTTGTAAATTATAAATAATGAAAAGTTTAAGAATATGAGTAATGGCTAAATTACATAATTGAATTACTTTAGCAATTTAGATGAGATTTAAGATATTAATTAAGCCCAATAACTTATATATAATACTAATTGAGATATTTTCCTTCTATTTAATAGGTACATTAAAAGTGAAACTCACATCGCAAGATTCAGACAAGCGAGTACACCTATTAGATAAGTTCATATTTACTTATTGATACTGTATTTATATCAACCTTTAAATAAGATTCAACACTAGTATGAATGACGACATGTAGGAATTTATAATCATGTTCTTATTCATGGGCATATATATATGATAAGTACACATATACATAATATCACGTACCCTCTTTATCCTAAAATCTATCTAAATATTATCGAGATATTTGAATATATACGTTTAAGTTTGGGTATCTAAGATGTATATATGCATGATGATCATTGTATAGCTGAGTACTTACTTTACGAAATTGTGTGATTGTTGTTATAGATTATGCATTTAACTTATTGATATGTGATTGTAGAGGAGAAAGATTTTGTAGAACGTGCCACTTAATGAGTATGCATTAGGATTAGGAGTACAC
>JAOXYD010092424.1:0-11976 GCA_028565735.1 Pinacopodium congolense
AAAAAGATGAAGAGAGAAGTTAGAGCTTCTCACTCTACAATGATCTGATTCCTCACTAATTGATCCGAATTATAGAGTTTTCTTGGCTCTATACAAGCTTTGGAAGACCACCCTCACATGCTAGGAGACAAAGAGCATAATGGAGGTCACAACATGTTTGAAATCTGGACGATGTGGGGTGGCCTTGTTGACCTAGAGTGCAAAGGCACCCTCTGTAGGGACAACGGCACCCTGTGAGGGTGCCGTTGTCTCTCTACTGCTGGATACCAACAACGGCCCCCTGTTCTTTAACAACGGTACCCTCACTAGGGTGCCGTTTATGGGCAGCAACAAAGGGTCTTTCTTGTTGTTTTTGCTCCAATCTTGATCATGAAGCTCCAATATGTAAATCAAACATTATAGGGCATGAATTAAAAATTTAAACACTGAAATAGGAGTCATAATTCAATAAAATAACCATAAAAATCAAATCAATTTGACCCCTATCAAAAGGCATGCACCTTCATGTAAAAGATAAACATGACACTCTAATATGAGCTTAAATAAAATCACCAAAGTTGAGTTACTATGGCTGCTCCACAAAAGATGTGAACTTTTGTGTAAAAAGGCAACATGATTATTCTTGTTAAAAAGTTGATTAATTAAATTTAAAAAATAAAAACCATGCATGTCCTTTCTTAAGTAAAACATTTTATGAATGATGACTTAGTGTTAGACTACCTTCCACTCAATAATTTGAACAAATGCATGCTTATAATTGTCATGGACCTGAGAATAGGATGGCAGTGTTTTAATTAAAATGCAATTTCAATTCAAAGACAATCATGATGTGAATGAAATAGGGGATTAAAGCTCTTAGTTAAGTGAATTCCATAAGAACTTTTGTTATTGTTATGTTCAAGCCATCATCCTTTAATGTTCGTGTGTTTTGCATTAGGAAGATGTTTTTTGTGTGCTTTGCATTTGAAATTTTTGATTGATGACAATCCAATATTTAAGTGTGGGGATGTTAATAGGTGCTTTAGTTTATGATTTCTTAGTTGGTTAATATGTGGTTTGGCATGTTTATGTTACGTTTAGGATTCAATTTGATGTCTTTTGATGTTATTATTTTGCTTTTATGTTTCTAAGAGTCAATAAATGCATGGAAATGAGAGAGTCACAATTTAAAAACCAAAAAAAAAAGGACCATAATAATGACCCTAGAGTCACGATCGTGACCCATTAACTCTCAAGGAATTCATAATCGTAGTTCACACTTTTTCAATAAATGTAGTCTTATTTTAGGTTTTAGGTCATAATCATGACTTCTAAAATTGCGATCATAAATCACATGATTGCTATATATGTGATCCTTTTCTTTTCAAGTTTTTGACAAGTGGGGACATATTTAAGGACATACCTAGGGGCAACTAGGTATTTATCTTGAACATGGCTTATAAGCCAAGAAACAAGTTTTTAAAGCTTTAACTGGAAGAAATCAAGACGAATCACAAAAGGCTTCAAAAATTCATTAATTCTCCAAATTTTCCAACTTGGGCAGTGAAGGGAATAGAGTGAGGTACTTGCTATTATTGTTATTCTTCTCATCGCCTTTTATTGTATGGAGAATATGGTTGTTGTTTAACTTATTTATTTGATAAGTGGCTGAACATATTGTAGGAATTCCCCTTTGAACTATTTATAAACTCTTTGTTTATTGATGTAATGGAATGAATGCTTGTGGTATCTTTCATACTAATTAACGGCATGCTGTAGGGTGTCGTTGATGGTGCTGGAATTGACCATCAATAGTGGGTTGTTCTTCCTTTAACGAAACCATATTTCCTTGAATGGTACCATGCTAGGGTGCAATTAATGGTCTGTAACACTCGACCATTTGCCTTTCCTTGTTCTAAAAACAATCCAAAACTCCTCTATTTGCTCCTAATTCATCATATACCTTAAAGTAACTCAAATAGCTCAAAATTGGTGCAGTAAACACGTTCAATGGGTAAAAATATAGCCAAATATGCAATCAAATCAATTCAAATCACCCATTAACAACACCCCCACACTTGAATTGTTTCTTGTCCTCAAGAAACGCACTTGAATCCATAAAATAACATCTCATTAAGTAGTTTAAAAATAGCCAACATATTCTATCATTTTGTTTTCACAAAAAATCAAGTGTATACTATCCTTCAAGCTTCAGCGACTTAGGTATCAAACTACTACACATATCATAATCTTTTTATCAATGGATATAAACAAAATCAAAGGTAGATTCCATTGATCAAAAGCAATCATAAAATTAAATGAACTTTCCTCATGGTATTCCCTAATGTCACTCAAGTGGATAAGGACTGTGTTTCACTCAAAGCCTCCTCTAAGAGACTATACTACCATAGGCTTGCAAATTCAGCCATTTTCAACAACATAAAGTATGCAATCACGGATCAAAAGGGCTTTTACTAAGGTTTGTAACGGGGCTTAGGTTAAGTTAGGATAATAAGGTGAAAGGCTACTCACAAGCATTCAAAAAGCACTAAATAACATAGGACAACCAAGTAAGAATTTTGAGAAAAAAAAGTCCCTAAAGCAAAGACATCAAATACTTAGTACTTCATTCAACTTATGATAGGGTAAGGCTAAAAGGTTTTCAAGTTCCAATGTAAGGTGATAAATTCATAATCAAACAAGTTTAAAGGCTTAAAAGGGTTTGCAAAGGAAAAAAAATGACTTGGTGGGTCATTTAAGCTAAAGGTTAAAAAACAAAGAAGGCCTTTATCATATCCTTAAAGCATGCAACTAGTGGTATCAAACAAGTTAAGAGCAAGTTTTTAAGGTAATCAATATAAAGAAGCATCAAACGTAACCAAGAATATAAATGACTATGAGATGAAATCATATAGCTCAAAACCTCACACGTGCTTAAATGAAAACCATGAAAACCATCAAAATTCCATTCATTACCCCATCACTCAAACATCAGCTATTGATTAAGCCTAACTACTTCAATCAATCAACATGGTTCGCTATCCTCTTAAGCTACCTAATCCAAATTCACAAATACAACTCAAATCTCATTCTAACTACTTTGACAGAATCATATGGTGAAATTCATCAAATTTAAGATAAAAAATTTAAACATGGGGCCCAAGCTAGTTACCAAAGGAGTTGTAAACATTCAAGTGTGTATCTCTCAATATCAACATCATACTTAATCTTAATCCCCCACACTTAATATGAACATTGTCCTTAATATTCCAAGATTCACATGCAAGCATATAGGGGTAGGGAAAAGAAAGAACTTCCCTAAATAGGATCATCCAATAAACTCTTAGCCATCAACCACACTAAACCTACAGAAGAACTCAAAAGAAATACAACTGAAAGAAAAGCATTAAACTTAAAGAAAAACAACTGAAATTACTAAAAAGAAAACACAAAGAACTACTATGCTATTGAGAATAAAGCCTGTGATCAAGAAGGAGACAATGGTGAATCATGGAGGGTAAAGTGCTCCTCTGATTCATCCACAAACCTGGGCAAATAAAGCTTGACTTGCTATCCATTTACCTTAAAGGGCTATTCATTTGCTCTTTTCACATTAAGGACTCCAAAAGGATAAAATTGTAGCACCATGAACATACCATACCACCTCGACCTAAGATTTCCTGGAAAAAGGCAAAGACGCGAGTTATAAAGAAATACTTGGGCACCTACCTGAAAGTGTTGGTGGATGACCTTCTTATCATGCCACTTCTTAACATGCTCCTTATATAACTTCAAATTATTATATGCATCTAAACGAAACTCATCAAGCTCTTGAAGCTGCATGACTCTCTTGGCACCTGTAGAAGACAAATAAAAGTTAAGAAACTGAGTTGCCCAATATGCACAATGTTCTAACTCAACAGGGAGAGGACAAGACTTCCCATACACTATCTTAAATGATAACATTCCTATGGATGTCTTAAAGGAGGTCCTATATGCCCAAAATGCATTATCTAGCTTTAAAGACCAATCCCTCTTAGAAGCATTGACAATTTTCTCTAAAATATTTTTAAGCTCCTTGTTAGAAACCTTAACCTGCCGACTAGGTTGGGGTTGGTATGGTGTAGCAACCTTGTAGGTCACCCCATACTTGGCCAAAAGAGAATAAAAAATTTTATTGCAAAAGTGTGATCCCTTATCACTAATGATAGCCCTGGGTTTTCCAAAACGTGTAAAAACATTCTTCCTTAAAAACCTGACCACAACCTTAGCTTCATTTGCGGGCAATGCCATTGCTTCTACTTATTTGCTAACATAATCCACTGCATCCACAATATATTAATTGGAGTAAGACTTAAGGAATGGTCTTATGAAGTCTATGGCCCAAACATTAAAAGCCTCACAAACCAGTATGATAGTCAATGGCATGTCATGTCTCCTATCAATTATCACAAGATTTGATAAATGCATATGCATGCCTAAACAACGCAGGTCAATAAAAACCACACTCTAGGACCTTATGAGCTATTGTAGAAGCACCATAATGTCCCCTAGCCTCTCTACCATAGCAATGATTTAACACAGAGAACATTTCCTCCTCAGGAATGAAAATCCTAATAATTCCATCCACACAAATCTTAAACAACAAAGGATCATCTGAAAGATAGTGTCTTACCTAACTCAAGAATTTCTTCTTTTAGGAATAAGAAAAATATGGGTAATAGATATTATAAACAAGGTACTTCACAAAATCTATAAACTAAAGAGTGGCTATCACAGTTAGCAGATGCTCATCAAGAAAGGTCTCTTAGATGTCCTTCTTTAATGCACTCTCTATGGAGACTTCATCTAACCTTGACAGATGATTAGTTATAAAGTTCTCAGCTCCCTTTTTATCCTTTAATTCAATGTCAAACTTTTGCACAAGAAACACCTAACAAAATAGTCTAGGTTTAGCATCAAGTTTTGTCATCAAGTACTTCAAAGCTGCATAGTTAGTATAAACAATGAATGTAGAGAAAACCAAATAAGATCTGAATTTATTGAAGGTAAACACAACTGCCAACATCTCTTTCTCTATTGTGCTGTAATGGCATTGTACGTTGTTTAATTTCTTACTTAAATTAAATATAGGATGGAAAAGCTTTTCTTGTCTTTGGCCTAATACAACACCCACTGCAAAATCACTTGCATCACACATTAACTCAAAAGGAGAACACCAGTGAGGATATACAAGAATAAGAGTAGTGACATTCTTATCCTTCAATAGGTCAAAAGATGTTATACATTTCTCATCAAAAGTATAAACAACATCTTTTTCAAGTAGTTCATACAAAGGTCTAGCAATCTTTGAAAAATCTTTTATAAACCGACGGTAGAAACTAGAATGGACTAAGAAACTACTAATAGATTTAACATTGTACAAGGATGGTAGTTTCTTTATTACACCAATTTTTGCTAGGTCTACCTCAATATTCTTGCTAGAAATCTTGTGACCCAAAGCTATGCACTCTTAAACCATTAAATGACAATTTTCCCAGTTAAAAACTAAATGAGTCTTCTTATATCTAATCAAGACTTTCTCTAAGTTCCTTAAAGATGCATCAAATGAAGTACTAAACATAGAGAAGTCATCTGTGAAAAGTTTAGTGCAAGATTCAAGCATATCAGAGAAAATAGCCATCATGCATCTTTGAAAAGTAACTAAAGCATTGCATAAACCAAAGGCATAATTCTATAAGCAAAAGCATCATATGGACATGTAAAAGTAGTTTTCTCCTAATCTTCCAGAGTTACAGGAATCTGGAAATATCCACTATATCCGTCTAAAGCATAGTAAAAATCATGTCCAGCTAACTTCTCAATCATTTGATTAATGAAAGGTAAAGGACAATGATCCTTCTTGGTGGCATCATTCAACTTCATGTAATCAATACATGTTCTCTAACTAGTTACCTTCCTAATGGCTATCAACTCATGTTTATCATTTTCAACAATGGTAATGTCCCCTTGCTTAGGCATTACCTGCACATGACTTACCCAAACAAAGTCAAAGATAGATAAATAATACCTAGATCAAGAAGTTTCAATACCTTATCCTTGAAAATGTCCCTTATATGTGGGTTAAGTCTTCTAAAGGGTTACAACAATGCTTTACATCCATCCCCTATGAAAATTTGGTATGTGCAAAAAGAATGGCTTATACCTTTTATGTCGGCAATAGACAACCTAATAGCTTTCTTATGGTCCCCCAATACTCCAACAACTGCTCTTCCCTGGCACCTGAAAAATAAGAAGAAATGATAACAGGTAAGTGCTCAGGTGGGTTAAGAAAATCATACTTGAAATGACTTGGAAGAGGTTTTAGTTCAAGAGAAGGAGGCTCTTCAAATGAAGGCCTTGGTAAAGGTTTGGTTGGTCATTAGAGAAGCTAATATGTTTTGTATTGTGTCTAAAATGTCTGCTCTATTTCAGCTCCAATATGCTTAACTCTTCTAGTAACTTCGCATCTAACTCTTCAAGAATAACTTTCACTTCACCTTCCAACAAATATGCACACACAAAAGAAGAACAATCAGAATTAGGAGAATTAACATCAATAAATTTACATGAGTCAAAAGAAGAAGGAGGATGCTTCAACACATCGAACACATCAATCATAATACCTTTATCTTGAAATCTCAAGATGAGAGGAAAGCTCTCTACACATCAATGATGATCCATGCAGTGGCCATGAAAGATCTTCCAATGATAATAGGGATATCTCTATCTTTCTCTATGTCAAGGACCAAGAAGTCCATCAAGAAGATGAACTTCTAGACTTTTACCAATATGTCTTCAATGATTCCTCTCGGGCGTGTGATAGACCTATCTACCAACTGGAATGAAACCTTAGTGGGCTTGGGCTCCACCAATCCTAGTTTCCTGAAAGTTGAAAGAAGCAATAAATTGACACTCGCACCCAAATCCATAAAAGCCCTATCAATATTTAAATCACCAATAGCACAAGGAATAGTGAAACTCCCTATATCCTTGACCTTTGGTGGCAACTTCTTTAGCAAAATGGCTAAACATTCCTTATTTAACTTCACGGTTGTATATTCTTCAATCCTCCTCTTATTGGATAAAATTTCTTTAAAAAAAATGACCAAACTGCTCTTCTAAGTGGGTACCATTCAATCTCTGAGGATATAGGATCCTTGGTCTTACTGAATTTGTAGTGGGATCGGCCAATAGCATGGGGTGCTACTCCTTGGCAGCTAGTGCTTCCTTTTCTTCCTTACTTGCCTTTTGACTCTCTTCTCTATCATTTTGTTCCACTACTTCATTCTTTTGCTTCTCCTTATCTTCCTCGAGATGTTTGAAACTTCTCAATGTAATTTCCTTCGCACGTTCCCTTGGGTTAGCTTTTGTAGTACTAGGCAAAGACCCAGGATGTCTTTCTTTCAGCAAACTAGCAATTTGACCGATTGGGTTTCTAAGTTCTTGATATATGACTCTTAATTTTGCATCCTAACGTCGGTATTGGATATGTACTTTTAAAGTAACTCTTCAAGGTTGAATATTTTTGCTAGTATTGAACTGATGGCTTTGAAACCACAAGGTGGCTACCTTTGAATGTTAGAAGGTTGCGCTGCATGTTCATTCCTCCAGGTGAAGTTAGGATGATTCCTCCACCTAGGGTTGTAGGTGTTGGAATATGGATCTTATCTCTGTTAGTTAAAATTACCCACATAATAGGCCTCTTCTTGCTTTTGAGTAAAGGGATTCCCAACTTGACATTCTAAAGACTGATGTGAATCCCCGCCATAATGCTCACACATAACACAACTATTTATCGATGAACTAGCTCCACCACTTACACTATACATCAAATTATCCAACTTTCTTGTCAACACATCCATTTAAGCTGATAAGGCTACTGTATTATCCACAACATGATCACCAACAAGTCTTTTAGGATGTCTCTTTGTATGATACTGAAAACTGCTAGTGGCCACATCATCTATCAGTCTATAAACTTGATCTGGGGTCTTTCTAATTAAACTACCCCTAACTGTTGCATCAATAGTACTCTTGGTCGAAGGAATCAGTCCAGTATAAAATGTGTGGTGAAACTATGACGAGGGCACTATGGCAGCATGTCTCTGAATCTCTTCTATGCCTCATATAAGCTCTCATTCTTATACTATGTGAATGAAGTAATCTCATTCTTCATTTTGGCAACCTTGACAGGTGGGAAGAATTTAGCCAGGAACAGTCTCATCAGCTTATCCTAAGTGGTAATGGACCCTGACTGCAATAAAGGCAATGAAGATCTAGCCTTATCTTTTACTGAAAATGGGAAAAGCCTCAATCTTACGGCATCATCCGACACCCCATCCTTCTTAAAGGTGTCAAAAATATCCAATAATTTCTCCAAATGGTTGTTTGGATATTTTAAAGGTAATCTACAAAACTGAGACACCTTGACCATGGAAGTGATACTGTGGGGAACCTCAAAATTGGTTACTGTAAGCGTCAGCCTTAAAATAGGAGGTAGAGGTCTATTATTGTGCCTTATAGTTAAATCCATCATAGTTAATTTTCTTTCTCCATTAGGATGTTGCATGATCTCTTTTTTTTACGTGCCATTTCTACAAACTGCCTTTTAATTTTCTCTTCTTCTGCCTTACTAGTTTGAGCTCACTTTGCTTCCCTTTTTCAAGGTGCGAACAATTTTTTCAATTTCAGTATTAAGTGGAAAATTCTAGAGCTTATGACCATGCGTGTGCATAAACCAAAGAAAACAAATAAATAGAAAGCAGTAAAAGTACTAAAAACTAGAAACAAATGCCCTAAAGCAGTACAAGCAAAAGAAATCAATCAACTTTTAAACAACCTAGCTAAGCAAATAAATGACTAAATAAGAAATAAAACTAAGAAAATAAACACCGTCAAACCTAATCAATCACAATTAGAACTTTCTCCAGCAACGACGCCAAAAACTTGTTGTTGTTCTAATTAAAACAATGTATATAAGTAAATCTAATCCAAGACTAAAAAATTAACGCAAGCAAATCTAGTCAACAAGGATTATAAAATGTAGTAAAACTAAGTATCATACCCAAAGAAAAGTCAAATATGCAATTAATTTAACTCAACAATGCATAATTAACTCAGAAATTCAGAATTTTATTAATTTGAATATTACACAAAATAAGGAAGATAAGGTAATATGCAAGATTCAAGATCAACTAAGCGCAATAATAATTGACTCAAGAGACTAAAAATGGCCAAGGCTTCAGATTTAATTTTGGTTAGGTTTCTTAAATTTGGCAATGGTGGATTGGTTTAGGGCATACCTCACTTAAACAAGTTATGCCTAATGGTCATAAGCATCCCCCTTCTCTTATACTCTTAATTAACCTACTTAGTCCATACATTACTTGAAATACAAGGCATTAAACACTAGAGGCCTAAGATTAAGGTCTTTAACCCTAGGTGTCCTCACACAAGATCTTAAGGTTTGGTCCACTCTTAAGTTCAAGTATGTTGTTAGATTGATTTTCGGGTAAAATAAACTATAATAGTTATGAACTCATTCTCCTAAGGCCATAATCTAGGTGATCAAGCTAAATTAAGGCCAAACCAGCATTCAATAAAAAAAAAACACACCCACATAACCTATTTCTAACCCAAATCAATCCGTAACATTAGACAAAAATGAACTACTCACACATATTAATCAAGGGAACACAATCGATGGGTGCTTTTGCTCCAAGAGTTTGATATTAAAATTAGAGATAAGAAGGGAGCCAAAACTATAGAGGTAGATCACCTACCACACCTTGAAGGAGAGGATAACCAAGATGAAGAAGCAATCAATGAACGCTTACCTAATGGAGCCTTAACAATGGTAACTAATCCCTTTCTTGTATGGTTTGTTGATATTGCAAACTATCTTGTAGGTGCTATTCTTCCCTCTAATTTGCCATACCAAGAAAAAAAACATTTCTTTTTTCAATGCACTTATTATATTGGGATTATTCTCTGTTATATAAAATATGAGTTGATGGTTTAATTTGTAGGTGTTTTCTTAAAAAAGAAATGCTTAAAGTGCTAACACAATGTCATAGCTTCCTCTATGCAGGAAACTATAAAATGAACAAAAGAATAGCTTGAGTGTTTAATGTTTGGGGGCTTGGACTTCATAGGACCTTTCCAATCATCTCTATGTAACTCTTACATTTTATTTGGAGTTTATTGTATGTCTAGGAAGGCTAAAGCAATAACATCTCTAACCAATGAAGGTAAGGTAGCCAAAAGATTTATAAAGAAGATATTTAATAAATTTTGAGTATCTAGGGCGATTATAAGTGATGGAGCAACTCACTTTTACAATAAACCTTTAGATGCACTTTTAAGAAGGTATAGAGTTCACCATAGAGTAGCCACACCCTACTGTCCTCAAACAAATGACGAAGTAGAAGTAGTGAATTAGAAATTGGAGATTACGTGATGAAGTTAAATGATACGTTGTGGGCATATTTGATTTCTTTCAAAACCCCTATAGGTATTATTCCTTATCGATTTATGTTCAGTAAAGCATGCCACTTACCTTTAAAGTTAGAACATAGGTCTTATTAGGTAATTAGGAAGTTGAATTTTGATTGGAAGTTGGTAAGTGAGAAAAGGTTATCATAACTTTACGAGTTTGAGGAGCTAAGGTATGATGTTTATGAGAACTCCCAAGTTGTATAAGGAAAAGATCAAAAAATGGCATGGTAATTATTATAAAAAAACGGAGATCAAGAGTAGGGACTTGGTGCTATTGCTCAAGTCAAGGTATAGGTTGTTTCCTAGAAAGCTCAAATCAAGTTGGTTTGGCATATTCAAAGTTGTTTAAGTGTTCAACCATGGAGCCTTGGAATTAGAGAATGATGAAAGTGAAACTTTTAAAGTTAATAGGCATAGGTGTAAACCATATCTTCGAGGGACATTCCCATGAGAGAGGGAAGTGATTTCTCTCCTTTCTCCAGCTTATACTTGATTAAATTGATGATGGTTAAGCTAACGACGCTAACTTAGCATGTCTCTAACTTAGTTTGTTTTTCCTTCTTAATTTAATAGGATTAGGAATTGATTTTTTTATTATTTTTCTGTTTGGTTTTTTCTCCCTAGATTCATTGGATTTGAATGATCAATTGAGTGTTTAGGGTTATGTGCAAGCTGGGGAGCCTTCCACATTATTTAAGAGCCAAAATGCAGCTAAAAATTTGAAAGGGAAGAAAGCTAGAGCAAGTCACATTTGTGATCATGAAAGATAGTTTTCCTTACTTAAGCAGATCAAAGTCATAATTGTGACTTATGTCGTGATCATGATAGATAGTTTTCTGTACTTGACCTCCTGTAAAACCATTTGTCCTTCCTATAAAGTTTCTTTAGGTATTTGGTCTTTTACACAGATTTGCAAATTTCTTTCACATTTTTATCCCATATAGATCTCCTATTGTTATTTCTCTTCAAAATATTCATGTTTAATCATTTTCACCATTTAACTACAAAATCTTCATAATCTTCTCTCTTTTAATAAATTTACAGGTTATTTTTTAATCTCCCATGGGAAAAAGAGTCAAGCAAGTGGTACGGTGAAACATTACCTTCAAAGGCAAGGAACCAACATTAGGCAATGAATTACCTAATCTTGTCAAAGAATTCAGAGCACTATTCACTATTTTCTCAATGGAAGAAGGTAAGAAATTGTATACCTTAAGAACTAAGCCCTTTTGGTGTCCATGATATTTTGATTTTGCTTTATTAAATTGATTAGGATTAACTGCAAAAGTTGAATACTTGAGTAAGAGGATATGCTGAGATAACTTCATTCATTATAACTATATTATATTTTGGGAGTTAATTGTTGAGTTTCTAGTTATGCCAAATGTTGAACCAAGGGAGGTTCCAATCTTGGTTTTGATGATAACAAAACATGCTTAATCACTAATGGTTTGAGTT
>JAOXYD010092435.1:0-11974 GCA_028565735.1 Pinacopodium congolense
ACAAATTTTGAGTATTCTTTATGTATCTAAAGTAAGTTCTATTAGCTATTGTGCTCCTTTTGAGAGTTGTCTAGAACTAGTTTTCATCTTTAAATAATATGCCTCGTTTAAACTCTTGTTCATCTTTTCCACGAGTATGCATAATTAATCTTACTCTCTTATTGATAGCATCATCATCTTCTTCTTCTTCATCCAAATCACTGTAACTCAAATCAACATCATATATATGGAATTACCATCATGTTCAACATCCCCTTGTAATGTAAGCCATATAAAATTCAACCTTTGCTTTATTCTTATTGGTATATTTGTCTTTTAATCTGTCTATCCTATCTATATATATCTTAATGTCATGGTACATGATCACAACTAATATATTTAAAGAAACTACTTTAAACACATGCAATGCCTGACATTTACTAAAAGAGAGCATTTAAGTCCTATGACATTCAAAGAAGTCCTAGAAATACATATGCACACAAAAACTATATGACTCATTATCATGACAGAAATTCATAAATAAATATATGATAATAATTTTTATGGTGATTATGGGCATATTGACAATTTTTGTTTTTTGACAAAAAAGTTGTTAAGTAAACCTAAAAAAATATAGGTTGAAAAAGATTTAGAAATAACCTCTAACGACTTAGATTAGTTGATTTCTTTTCTTTGTAGGTCAATGTTAAATGCAATCAAATGAATGCAAGAAATTTGTATCACTTTCATTGATTTGAAATAAGGATTTAATAATGGTACCTCTAGCAATTAAGTTAAAAAAAATTCACTAAGAGCCTCCATATAAGCCAAATAAAGAAATTCGTATGAAAACGTTAATTATTAAACCAAGTGAGGAAGAAAAAGGGTAGCCATTTATGGTACATAAAGGAGGTATACCATTACTTGCATGTTGTTAAAATTTGATTATTTAGACTGGACATATATATTTTGGTAGAAAGAGCATTGTTGCTTGTACTTAAGGAAGCATACGTTATCTACTACTTTAGAGAGAATTAGGTATACTTAATGAAATTTAATTTGATGTTGAGTCTATTTTAGTATGTAAATTGAAAGTTATATTTTTTATAGCATTTTAATTCTAGTTTGAAGGTTATATTAGATCAACATTTGTGAACTTAGGTTACATTGGTCAACCAATGTAAGTATATGATTTACTAGTGTAATTAAAAATCTATTATTAAGGTTGATGAAGTGTTTGATTAATATATTGGTCAACTAGTGCTTGTTCATCAATCAATATATTGGTTGACTATATAGTAGTCGACAAGTGATATTGAAATTTAAATTCTATTTTACCTTTTGTCGGTTCATTTCTCTAAAACTTTATTTTTTCTTCTAAAAACATTAGAGATTAAATGGAACTTATGAGGAACAGAGGCAAAAGGAAGAGCAAGATAGTGTTTTATATGTTATATCTTTTACTTTATTATTGCAATATTGTTTTTGTCATCTCAAGATGTTTAGTAGGCTCAAACCATGTATATTGTATTTATGTTAAGTGTTATGGTTTGTATAGTCAAGAGAAATTGTTTGAGGAATTTTTTTAAATTATCTTCTTGATACCCAAAAATGTTTTGGGAAACTATTTTGATGTGTATGTGTATTAAAGAATTGCTTAAAAATGTTAAAATATGTTTTGGGCTGATATAAATATGTTAAAGTATGATAAAAAGTGTTAAACTATTTTTTGCATAGGATAGTCAATCAGTGGTTGTGTTTGTTGATTAGTGATTGGTCCACTACAATAAGTGTCATTTTTCAATATTAGTTTGGGAAACATGATACCCATGATTAGTTTTAATGGTAAAAAATGTATTAGTTGATTTTTAATGAGTCCTAATAATTATAAATGACTAGTAGGCCAAATTTTACTTGGAAATAGTTACTTAATTCTATCAAAAATTGTTAATAAGTATTATGTTGAGTTTTGAAAGAATTAGAGAGATTTTTTTTTCAGATGCATTTGTTATGTTTTATGAAAGTTTTAATGAATCTATTATTTAAGGTAATGGAAAGCCACTTAAATACTTGTGGTTGGTTAAGTTGAGATCCTTTAAAGTAGTAACGCTATGGAAAAACACACAATGTATTCATGTATGACACTAGATCAAAAGATAGGAGGGAAATTCATCAAGGAAGAAATAAATACAAATTTCATGTGCAATCTCATTTAATCAGCTATCATGATAGGAAAAAATGATTTATACAAGCTCACAACTTTTACGTATATAGGAACACATAACCTTTGATAACACATTATTATGGGAGGAATGCAAATGCATATAAACCCAATGCTAGGACAAAATTTCACCTACCTAGGCCCTTTTATCACATGAGGATTTACAATTACATAAGACTTAGGAATGCATATTGGCGTACACATAAAATACATGGACCCATGATTTGTCATTTTTGTAAATATTATTGACATATTAAGAGATTTTCTTATGATAAGCTAAGAAGTTGGAATGATGTGCCAAGAGCTTGGAGAAAACAAATTAATCCCTAAGGACCCAAGTTAGTGCAGGTATTATAATGGACAAATTCTTCATTCTAATAAATTTTGTGGTGCTTGATTTTGATGAGGATAGGAGTTGCCCTTTGATCCTTAGTAAATCCTTCATAAACACTGGAACAACATTAATTGATATTCATGGTGCAAAGTTAATCCTTCATATTGGTGATGAGAAGGTAGCATTTAGCATAAGTAAGAAGTTGAAAATTTTGGTGAAAAGAAATGCTTGCATAAAGGTAGATGTGATTGATAAGTGTGGAAAAGATCAAGAGATGTAACATAAGGAAAAGGTAGGTTTGAAATATGATAGACAAAATAAGAAGGAGGAGATAGGAGAGAAGTTAAACAAAATTGTTAAGAAGATTGAATGTCCTTATTCCATTCTCTTTAGGGAAACCACCTGTGCTTAATTTACAATCCTTACTTCCACACTTGAGATGCACTTTCATGGGTGATGGAAAAACACTACCCATGGTTATTTATATTGAATTTGGGTAAGAGAAAATGGTGGTTAAGATGAGGAAAAGGAGATTAAGATCAAGGCTAAAGTTGTACCCTAGTAAGCTTAAGACTAAGTTAAAAGAACCATTTAAAATTGTTCAAGTTTACAAGCATAGGGAGCTAGGCATGGAAGTCTCAAAGAGAAGAATTTTCAATCTTATTAGGCACCATGGCAAGCTTTATTCTGTCATGATTCATTTGAAGCTTGGTCAAGTTCATGACTTTAAATAAAGCATGTTGTGTTTAGTTCTTAGGTTGTTTAATATGTTTGCTCTAATTTCTTAAGTTTTTTGTTTTATTCTCTTTATCTTTTCTTTTGTTAGAAGTGTGTTCCCTTGAGCTTGATTAATGTTCTTAGGTTAAGTTTAATGTTATTTCTCAAATTTTAAGGTTTAATGTGAGTTTACAATAATTGGGAGCCTCATTTTTTCAAAATATGCCAAAACAAAGGAGTTCCTTTATTTCCGTCTTACTCCAACATATTTTCATATCATCACCATATTATAATTTTTTGAAGTTGCTCAAATAAATAAAAAATTCAACAACCAACTTATCGCCTTACCCTCTTCTATGCCATTCGAAACTAAAAAGATTAACATAAATCTATTACAAAATGCATCTTAGCTTCATAACATGATTATTATACATACTAGTACAACCTCAAGAAAAATTATTAACTTAATATTTTTATTCTACTAGGTCTTATTTATAGTTATGGAACCTTAATTAGTTATTGGAATTTGAACAGACTTAATTAATTAAGAAAAGGAACTAGTGACTACGGTGATTATTTATAGTAGACACATTTACTAACCTAACTAATTGATCAATTGATATGTAGACCAATTAGTTAACTAGTCAGAATCCTTAATAAATTTCATCCCAGTCAACTACCCGGTGCAATACATTTTAAGGGGTTAGTATCAATTTATGCCTAATTAGTCACCATATAGTTCCTCTAACCACATTTTCTACCTAATGCTAATTCAAACTCCTTTACTGCTTGTTTTCGTCTCTCATTTGATCGATTAACTTTTTATACCATTGTAAATTTTCTTAAAAATCATCTTGGCTTCTTAAAACATGATCTTTGGCATCCCATGACTAATTTTTCAATCAAAATCATGGTTTTATTAACATAAATCATTTTTTTTCAAAAATAAGAAAAACTTTACAAATATGTACAAAAGGTTACAAGTAAGGACCATTGGGATATAACTAATTAATTTATATAGAATACACTTTGCAAAACACCAGGATGAATAGAAATTTTATTTGTTTGGTCGACCAAGTATAGACCATCTTTCGGCCCCTCCCACTATAATTTGTCTTGGAATAACTTACTAATTTTAGAACTTTAACAACCCCATTTACTTCTTAAAACTTCAGTACACTCCAAGTGTATATGATGTGCTAGAATATGAATTCTAATTGCTTCTCTCACATGTTTCAATAGTTAGATTTTGGTTTTGCTTTCTTATTTGAAATTTCTTGCATTCCTCTTAGGCATACTACATGAATGGTGCTTTGTATTGCTTTTCTGTACATGATTTTAACTCCCATCCTATTGTATCTCTACTGTAACACCCAATCCATTAGATCCTTCAAGTTCAATAAATTACAATCTATATTACACCATCTTCTTGATCTAATTTGAAACCAAGGAGACATAGTTGGAGTTGAAGAACAAATAAGGAATCATCTCATTTTCTTCATTAAACAACACATATTCTACTATAAAATAGATACATCTACTAATTTTGGTTGTTGTAATTAGTTTTTCCTTCACTGTCAACTAAAAAATGAAAGAAGCTCTTGGATTATCTTGCTTGCACTAGACAATTTTACTCTAACTAACCTTTTCAGCAATCCTTAACATGATTTATTATGAAATTATCGAAAATGATTTCTTAATCATATAATGCTATCCTCCACATCTGGATGTAGTCTTTTATCCTAAATCTATGCCAAGTTTGGTTTTAAGGCCTCTTAACATTAGTCAGAATTATTATTTTTAAATTGTTAATTCAAGAAACTCATAGAGAGGACCTTGATGAAACCAATTGTAATGCTAAAATAAGGTTGAAGAGCCTTCTCCTGTAATCCATTTTAACTCCCTTATAAGCTTATCCATTATTTTCAATAAATGTAACAATGTCCAAGAGGTGTTGTCATAGCTCTTAAAGCATTAATATTTAAAGTATGATTTAGTGCTTATTTGAATTGGTTTTAAGGATTAATTCATGTGCATATTGAATTAAAATCTTTGAATGAGATTTTTCTCAACTTTTTTTTATGTTTGATTATGTTTTATAGGATCTTGAAGAGTTATTAGATGAAGTTTTAAAGTTTAAAGAGATGTGGAAACCAATTAGCAAGCAATAACATCATGTTGGCATAGTGGGAAGCTTCACACCAATTTTCATGGAAATTGGATGAATGAAGAAAGAAATATAATAAAAAAATCAGAGTAGAAAAGTTGGAGCATCATAAATAGCATTGTGCAAATGATGCTGGTTGTGGTTTTTTTCTAGTGGAAATCACAGCTCTGAACATTGTTGTGAGGCTAGCCATGATTAAGACACACTCCACTTATGTAAGTAACCTAATTTGACTACATGGGTGATTTAATTACAAAAAAATACATCCATTCAGCCATCAAGGGGTAGAGATGAAGTCCTAGGTCATTCTTAAAGGGTTTCATGCAATCTTAAAATAGGAGGAAGCATTCAAACACAAAATTCTAGGGATCGAGGAAGGATTTTAGACATCAAACACCACGAATTCAAGGATTAAAGATAACTCATCATGAGCTTTCCTATTTCCTTATGCTTTATATTTGTTTGTATAATTGAGACAATGTGGAGGAGCTAAATTATTTATAGGGTTTGGGTTTTTATAAACTCTAGGATGTAATACTCTTGTTGTTTGTGTTTAACTCTTGAGTTCTAGATGTTAAATTAGATTTGTTCACAGATATTTTTTATTTTGGATTCAATTTTTTTTGTTAATGTAAAACTTGATTTCAAAGCATTAATTTGCGTATGATTAAGATTGAGAATTTTATTATATGTTGTAGATCATTCTATGAGCTAAACAGCTTGCATAGGGACCTAAAGATAGGCATACATAAGATGTTCAAGTTAGGTGTAAGCTTAGCTAAAATCATAGATTCCATAAAATGAATTAATGCATTTAATCAATAGGTTGGGATAGAGAGAAATTTCTACTAGTTTATTGAATTTAATAGAATTATATAAATTAAGAGAGTGTAATTTTACATTAAGGAATCTACGATCTAGCAAATCTTGAACCTAGGTAATTTAAGATAAATAATGAGTATAAATATTTCCTAGAGGAATTACTTCAATATTAACTTCATCATTAAGTTTTACTTCTTTTGAGTTTCTTTAGGAATTTAACTTTTAATTTTTTTGCTTCTTTTGTTTATAAACCAATCAATCAACTATTCCCTTTAAGAAGTTACCTAATCTAGATAGGAATTCATTAACAATAGTCCTTATGTGTTGATACTTAAATTCACCTTAACTATAATGCATTCAATAGGTACACTTTCCTTTTCGTATGTTGTGATAATGTTTAATGTGTTTTTGGTCATTGTTTCTTTTAAAACATAAATAAGGACATAACACATCATATTGTATTTAGGTTGAATTCTCCACAAATTTTCATTTCAAATGTAATGTGAGTGAATCCATTTTACCTATAAAGCCTCTTTGTCCTTCAAGATTCTCCAAACGTTTTCTTGCTATAAGCACATTGCTAATGGTTTTAAAGGATAAAACTCCCAATCCATCCTTGACTCTTGGCAGCCATACCTTATTTGACTTTACCTTTTCCATAACCTTCTTATTGTAGCTTCGAGACCATATAAACCTCTTCCTTAGTCTTTCAATGGTCTTAATAACGTTATAGTGGAGAATAACATGATCAAACCAATATATATGAAGGTTATTAAAAATAAATTTTGTTAATTGTATTATCCTAGCAAAGGGTAACTACTTATTACATTAGCCAACCAACATTTTTTGAAGTTTTCCAATAGAGGATGCAACTCCCTTCTAAAAGGTCTCTTAGTAGTAATAGGAATACCAATGTAGGTCAAAGGTTGCTTGGAGACATTTAGACTTGTGAGATTGTTTAACTAGTCCAAATCTAGTTGTATACTTACAACAATATATATCACACTCCTCTACCTATTAATTGTTAGGCCTAATAAATATTTAAAGGTATTAAGAGCAATCATAAGTTTGGAAATGGATTGTGGTTTAGACTTTAAAAAGAGAATGAGGTCGTTTCCAAAGGATAGACTACAAATTTTTATTTCCTTACACTTTGAGTGGTACCTAAACCTACCATCTTGCTAAATGAGAAACTTAAATAACTTAATGAAAATTCCAATGCTAAAATAAAAGTTAAAAGGACAATGGATCCCCTTGCCTTGCTGATGATGATGGCTATCCATTGATTAATATTTTGTAAGTGATAATAGAAATGCATTATTTTATCTAACCCATAAATATCTCTAGAAACTATAATGTTCTTAATGTTTTGAAAACAAAACTCCATTTCACTATATTATTTGCTTTGTAGAATTCCACATTGATTGTAAAATTTTTATTAAAGTTTCTCTTATTGTAATTTTTAGAAAATTCTTATTCTAGAATGATGTTGTCCCATATGTTCCTTCCTTTGATGAATGTTCCTTGAGATGGATCAATAAGGGAAGGAAGCATCACATTCAACCTATTTGCAATGAATTTGGATATGATTTTGTATATCATATTGCAATAAGAAACAGGTCTAAAGTCTTTGAAGGTGCTAAGATTGCTCAGTTTAGGGATTAATCACATATATGTTCTACTAAGCTTATATAACATCCTTCCATTATTGAAGAACTCTATGGTAGCTCCTATAATAATTCTTTTGATGATGTCCTATGTTTAATGGAAGTAGAATTCATTAAATCTATTAGGGCTTGGTGCCTTATTAGGGTTAAGATTAAATAGTATTTGTTCTGCCATTTTTTTTTAAATTGGTCTTAAAAGAAATTCCACTTGCTGTTAGGATAATCTGTCCTAAACTAATCTTTGAAAATTTTGTAAAATGGAAAGGTTGGATGATTAGGAAACATAGACAGCTAAAAAATAGTGTTCTATTCCTATATAATTCCATTTAAGATGAGATCCAAGAGCCATTAACCTTCTGTATTATAGTTAATCTATTTTTACTTTTCCTTAAGAATATTGTATTATGAAAACAAAAACTTAGTATTCCTATCACCATCCTTTCACCATTGAATTCTTGATCTTCGTTTCATCAACGAATGATGGCTTTACAAAGCTTGGTCATAATCTGATAATTTAGCTCTTTCTATACTAATTAGAATGACAATATTATGGTTGTTATATTTTTTTTTCTTGGAGATCTAACAACCTTTCTTTGGCTTTATTCACTATTTCAATTGTTTTCCCAGCTTGCTTAGAATTTAACAACTTTAATTCCTCCCTTATAGCCTGTAATTCCGTCATATATATGTATTGTTTATGATGTTTCACATTTTTGTTAAGACCTCTTGTAATCTCCTCAATAAAGCCCTCTATATTTATTAGATAATTATTGAATCAAAAGGGATAACAACTCTACTGAACATTGCCTAAATTCTAGATAATAATGGGAGAATGGTCTAAAATGAGTTGGTTATTAAACACTTCCTTGCAATTTGGAAGGCTCATCATTCATTTATCATTCACTAATTACTTGTCTAACTTTTACTCAATAGTCCCCTGACACTTTATTTACTAGTTCGTAGGTAAAAGTTTCCTTCCATCTTGAGATCCTCAACTTCTACATGTTCAATACAATCCTTTAGATCTTTAATGTAGCTTTTCAAACTTCTGTGTCTTTTAACTTGAGATTTTATTCTATTGAAGTCCGCCAATATGATCCATGGTTCCTATATCCCTGTTAAAAACATATATAAAGCATATTGGAAACTTTCTTTTATTAGGCTTCCAGATGATGCGTAGGTGGATTAGCTGAGTATATGCACATGTATGAGTTACTTCCACAAAATCTAGATTATAAACTATCATAATTGTTTCATAATGGTGTCTTTCATGATTAGTTATTAAAAACTAATCCTTCTACAAGAAGGCCAGGTCCTTACATTTAACTTCAAATAATTTAGGCTCCAACAATCCAAATAATCAAGTTTGCTTTAGGTACAAAATCTCTTATAAACCCTATTATTTAAAAGGGCGATTAAGCCTTCTAATATTCAAAGAAATCATTGACATCGTGAAGAAGAAAAAGATCCAGTTCTCTTCTTTTTACTAGATCATCTCCTTATGTCCTTCTTTTTTTTCAAAAGGATAGGAGTAGGTTTCTTCTACTCCTTTTCCTGTTATTCTTCTTGATTATCATCCAGTTTCTACATTAGTATTTGAAATTTGTTCCTAGTCATTTGAACTAGTGATCAACTCACCAAAGGAATCACCATATTAGATACTACTTGCACTTCATTATATTCACCTTCTATTTAATTGGTCACAATCATCTTTGAAGTTTCCTCTATCATAGTCAACTACACTACTTTATGTTTTCTAGATTTCATTAAACTATAACTATACTGGTCATAGCTTAGTAGATATCAATCCCATGAAAATTGATTATAGACACTTAAAAATCTTAATTACAATTTGTTTAAGGTAAATCAAAATAACAGAAACTGAAAACTAAACTAAACTAACAAATTTAATGAATTTTTACAAGGAAAAAAAAAACAATTAAGTTACACAATGATGGAGACATAGGGGTTATTCTATGCTTGTTTATCTTTCTTTTACTTTATTGATTTAATGGCATTTAATCCTTGATATCTAATAGTTTTATTACCCTCTCTCTAGATCTAATTAAGTAGTCCAAATTGAAATATTCACATGCTGAATTTAAACCTCTAAGTTTACAATGCTACTCATAAATATGCAATTAGGTTTGAAGCAATCCTAAGGATAATTAAGAAGGAGTTAAGATCTCTCTTCAATCACTTGATCATCTAAAGCGACAAGTCTATTAAGTTACTAACTCTGGTTATGTACCATAACTCGAACAAATCAAAACAATATCTCGATTTGAGGTGATTATAAAGTCAACAATTAATACAAACAACCACGCATTAAATCAATAGGATAAAATTTGGAGAAAAAAATTTAAGAATAAACCCTAAACTAGATCAAACAATAAATAATCATGTTCGACAAACCTCTATTAAGATTCGACATCGACAGGAAAGCAAGGGAAAAAATAAAATAATGGTTGTAGATGGAATACCCTTTACTGGAAAATCTAGGTAGCTTCTTGAATCTTAATTCCTCTATATTAATCTTGAGTTTCTTGTTGTTTTTTGTTGAGTAATTCATAAAACCAATAACTATGAGTTTTACGCTCAAAACCGCAAGTATACGGGTCATACTTGTAGTAGAAAACGGATTTGTCGATCCCACGAGGATTGTATCTAGACACCCTATTAATTTGACTTACACTTTGTTCAAGAAATCAATTTAAATAAATAAAATAAAAAACAAATAAATGAGACGCAGAAAAATTTGGAAGCAGGAGCGAGCAACACAACCAATCGCAAACACAACAAAGGAAAATTTGGAGAAAAACAAGCTTTAAGAATACGATTTGTCGTTATCCTTATTTATTTCCTTTGGTTAATTAATTTAATTTATATTTGTCCCAAGATTTCCTAATATTTTGGTTATCCTCTCTCTAGGTGCAACTAAATGTTACTAATTAAATAATATAAGATTAACTTTGAGATCTCTCGACATGCAAAGTCTTTCCTAAACATTTAATTAGATATGAAGCTATCCTATAGGCAGTCAATTAATTTATTGAAAACTCTTCCTAATAAATTAATATCTTGTTGTCTATAGGTCTATTAAATGCCAACTCTCATTGTACATCTAACACAAATTAGGCCACTTACTCTCCTGATTTGTTGTAGGGTTTACGGTCAATAAATAACACAAATATTTCTAAAATTAAATTAATAACCAAAGGGTCTCAAATAATTCAAACAATAAATACTAAAAAAATTTTAGCCACACATAGTAATAAAAATAAGTTCAATCAAGTTTAGATTCTTGAAAATTCAAAACATAATAAAAATAAAAGCAAAATAAAATTAAATGAAATTAAAATAAATATGAAAATAAAATATAAAACTTGACGAAGTCCTGAAGTTTTGGTGCTTGTGTGTGGCTTGAAGTTTGTCTCTGTCTTCTTGTTTTTGCACTGCACTCTTCTCTTCTTTATGTCTGCGCCTGTGCTATTCGAATTATTTTCATTCTCTGCACCTCACTCTCCTTTTGTTAATTTCTGTCAGAGTTGTCCCATTTTCGCTTTTGTTCTTAGGTCTTCTTCTTTTGTTTTTGGACTGCTGGGCTACTACTTTTGTTGGGAGGAGGTCTAGTCTACATGGAGGAGGCGCGGCTCAGGCTCGCAGCGGGCTGGAGGCATTAGTTTGGTGCAGGCGGACTAGGGCGTGAGTGGGTCGCGGGGCATCTGGCTTGTGGGCGAGTGGATCAACCTAGGCGCAGGAGGGCAGGTGATAGGGGTCCAAATTGATATGCTTTTGATAGTGAATTTGATGAGCCAAATTGAGTGAATATGTTCTTCTTGAGAAAATGAACTACACCTCATGCATCATTCGTTTGAAATGCAATTGCTTCAACCTATTTACTCACAAAATCAACAACTGCTAAAATGTATTGGTTAGAGTATGAAGAAGGGCTGTTAGATAATTTAGTTTCCCAACTAATCTTCTGTTTTTCTCGGGATCATCAAACAAGTCTCCTTCTTGAGAGAGTTGTAGATTTGGAGTCATTGGAGTATTGCATGGCTTAA
>JAOXYD010092445.1:0-11974 GCA_028565735.1 Pinacopodium congolense
AGCCTATCCTTACCCTTATAATTGAAACTTATCCCACAGCTATGAAATTATTTTATTGCAACTTTAGGCAAGTGAAGGAGGATGGTGAGTATATCATATACTGCAAAGTAGAAGATGCACCTAGCCGATTATCAAGAGACATAATTAACAACATCTTAGGTATACCCATTCCTTCTATGTTCTCTCATTATAACTGTATGTCAAAATTTGACTCCTCACACTCCTTAGCAAAGAGAGTCCAAACCATTTTTTAGTTAGAAAGTGAGGAGGGAATCATTAAAAAACCAAAAGATCTTAGGAAATAAAGTGCAATTCCAAAATTTCATCACCTTTTTATCAAATACAACTTTCTATCTACCAGTGGTCATTACAATGACCTAGGCTATGATGAACTATAGTTTTTGTCTACTTGTATGCTTGGTAAGAGGATCCATTTAACAGACTTCATCTTTCATAATATAATCCATTTTGTTTATTGGAAAAAAGAGGAGCCAACATATGCCTTACACCTTGATTCTTGGCCACATCTTCCAGCATCTTCACATTCCTCCACTGGAAGATGACTTTGAGCACCAATTATTCTTTGATCAATACTCCCTAAAGTGCATGGGATTTTAGACTGTGGGTGGTCACATGACTTAACCTCATTAGAGACAGTCGTCAGTTCCTCCTACTGATGTTGATGTACCTACTTCGGCTCTGATGACCCAACATACCTCTACACCCCTTGATGATGATGCTACTACTACGCCAGTCTCTCCTACACATGCTACCCCTTCTTATGATGTTAAGGCCATACTTACTCTACTTGATCACAAGGTGGACCATTTGACAAATTGACTCGATGAGCACAGTGCTCTACTTTGAGAGCCTAACTCCTTACTACAGGAGATCCTATTCAGATTGCTGCCTCTGCCACCTTCAAACACTTAGTGTTTTATTTCTCGTGTTTTTGTACTTATGTTACATTTGGTTGTATGACATTTTATCATCTATGATAATGAATTTTCCATACTATATCTCCTTGCGTTAGTTTATGCACTGCTTTCTTTGGGTACTTGGTTTTGTGATCATACCTTTTTGGTGATTCCAAAAAAGGGGAGAAGGATATGATAAAAGCAAATTAATATATGTTTGAAATATATTGTTTAATTAAGGGGAGCTACTTATTTTTTGTGTTGTTCTCATATGATTCTAAATAATTAACAATTGTTATTCCATTATTTGCTATGGTTTATTTTATTATTATCCTATTTACCATATTGCCTAGTTTTGTCATCACCAAAAAGGTAGAGATTGTTGAACCAAGGGTGGTTCCACCATATTTTGGTAATAAAAAAACAATCTTTATTACTGATCAAAGAGTGTTAAGGAAGAAATTGAAGAATCATATAAAAACTCAAAGTTTGAAGAAGAATTTTAGAACAAGTTTTTGTTGGCTTATTTAGTGTAAATTGTACTTGTTTTCATTTTGATATTCTCAAGAGGCTTTATTTAACTATTCATGAAAACATGTTTTTAGAAAATGCATATAGGTGCATAATCAAGAGGTACTATGTGCAGTTAATATGATTGCATGAAAATAAACCTCTTAATACATCTTTAAATTGGTTATAAAAATATGCATAAGGTATTAAAAATAAAATAAGGTATGTTTGGTTGTTTGGTCATGTTTGTATGTTGAAAACTCATTTTACCATATATAAATGTTTTTCCAATTATTCAGCTGACTAAAGTTCTAAGATTGATTGACCAAATAAGATAGGTCGGTTGACCGAATGATTTGTTCAATCGACCGAATACTTGACAAGAGCCTATCGGTCAACCGAATATAGTGAGAAAGATGTATCAGTCGACCAAATGTTCTAATTTTTCCAAACTCAAGAAAGGATTGTAACATTTTACAATAGGTAAATACATTTACGAATTTTTCCCGTCGGACAAACAGTAATATTACCGTTGTCTAACGGATTTATCAAAAATTGATAGTATAAATAGGAGGGTTGTGTTATATTTATATAAGGTTGAGAAATACAAAAAGTGTTAAGTGTGATTATACTTTTTTAAGTCTTACAAAGCTCCTATTTTCAAATGTTGATTGCTTGAAAAAAATTTTAAGCATTTTGTTATGTGTGTGTGTGTATTTTTTACTAAGACGATTAAATATTTTTGTGCATTCATTCATAGCCTTTTGTGATTATCAAGTGAAACCAAGTAAAACACTTTTCAATTATTTCGATCGATTGTGAGGTTATTCTTGAGCCTAGGAAAAAGAAATGAGTGAAAGGTTTTTCCTTTAGCCTATGAAAAAGGATTGTATCTATGACATTGATTATTTTCAAGTTGTTTTAAGAACGAAAACTCAATAATGGTGTTAGGGACTGGATTAGGAGCAAGTGGATAACTTCGAACTAGGATAAATCATGGTGTAAACTCTCCTCTCTCTCTACCTTTATTTTACATTTATATTATCTGATTTCTTGGTTAGATAAATCTGTTTAAACTTTTGCATTTGTTTGAAAGAATTTTTATACCCCAATTCACCCCCCTCTTAATTCCATATCCATCCTAACATTTTTTACACGAAAGTGAATATTTTATTGTGAACATCCCTGATGATAGGAGTCAAATTGGTTGTGTTTTTAAGGGATTTTTGTTATTTTTAACTCCTAATTTCTCATTTTAATGTTTAATTCTTGATTCCAATTGTTTAATTTGTAAGAAATTCAGATTAATTGCAGAATTATGCAAAAATTATGTAATTCGCCATTTTCCAAAAGCTCAACGTAGGTCAAGAGAGACCTATGTGAAGCTCCCAATAACCCACGTTGAAGTATCCTATACTAGGAGTTTAACAACAGTTGCACAACATGTGATTATGCTTTAAGTCAATCTGTCATTATAGACGTTGACAAGCAGATCAACCACTGTATCTTTGTAATTATAGTTTGATCATGTTTCTAATTAATTCCCTTGTCCGCTGGAGACAAGGAAGGTTATACTTGAGCCTATGAAGAGGAGAAAATCATAAAGAACACTCCATAATGGATAGGAGACCAAATCTGGAATTTCTATGCATTTTTCCTTTGCTTTTCTTCAGTGTTCTTATAGTTTTTAGCCTTCAAACACATGTAATTTTGATTCTGAGATGTTTCTATATTACTAAACAATGGAGCTTGCTGTTATGACATATATCTAAACTTGGAAATCATCTTAACGAGTTTTCTAACACAAATTACTTAATGTTTTACTCTATTTTTCATATTAATCAAAGTATTGTTCTTTAACTTACCTATCTTTGTTTTCTTTAATTTTCTTGAGGTTTGATTGAAGTATTTGAGTTTTTTGAGCTGAGATCAAATCACCAAACTTGTATACCATTCAAGAGCTCTCTTTCATGTTTTCTAAAATCTGAACCTATTACTTACTTTTTTTATTTATGGTCTTCACAGTTTGGTGGATCAGCTTTAGAGGATTGGAATAAATAGCTACAAAATTTCCTAGATACTTGTGATCTCTCTAAAATCAATAGGGCTTAAAAAATGCAATTAAGCATAGACATTTCTCATTTTCCCTAAAAGATAAAGTGAAAGCCTAGTTATCCACACTTAAACCTAATTCCATTACTATTTGGGATAATTTGATGATGTTGTACTTAGCTAAATTTTTTCCAGCTGCTAAGAAAGTCAAGATGAAAATCGAGTTAGCTCCTTTATGCAATATGACAATGAGAGCTTATATAAGGCTTGGGATAGATTCTTGGAGATGCTTTCCAAGAGTCTTAGTCATAAGTTCAATACATAGCAGTAAGGGGACATTTTTTACACTGGTCTTTGACCTTTAACTTATCTTGTGATGGAGGTAACTTCAGGAAGAAGACTTCGAATGAAGCTTATAATCTGATTGAGGAGATGGAAATGAACAGTTTTTAATATAATTTCGAATGCCATATTAGGAAACCATATGACATTCATGCAATTAATGATACAATAGCTCTTGTAGAGGAATCGTCCCAACATTTTGTGGAGTAACAATCAAAATTACCAACATCCACCTTGACCACCTCAAACCAATCTTTAGAGAACCACTAAACCTAGCTTTAGAGCCAATCAACCTCCTAGATAGTCTCCTAGTTTTAAAGAGACTGTGTTAAAATACATCCAATCAAATTAGTTAAGATGCAAAATCATAAGACGTCTATCAAGAATCTTGAGACCCAAGTAGGCAAAATATCATAACTCTTACAAGAGAAGCTACTTGGTAAGTTTCCCAACACTACCAAAGACAATCCTTATGAGCATGTAAAGGCTATTACTCTAAGAAGTGGAAAAGAGTTTGAAAGTGGGAGAAAGAAGCAAGAAGAGAAGGAAAAGTAGGAAGAAAATAATAAAAGAGAGAGAGTTGAAGAAAATGATTGAAGAGATTGAGCTGAAGCAAGTAAGAAGAAGAAAGAGAAGGAAGTTGAAGATGAAGGTTTAGAGAAATGACTTAGGATTTTTGCAGACCCTAATGTCCAAGCACATAAACCTAGGATACCTTACCCCCAAATATTGAAGAATATTAACCTTAAAAATCAATTTTGGAAATTTTAAAATTTTTTGAGAGATTGCATATTATTATACCTTTTGTTAAGGCCATTTCCCAGATGCCTTCCTATGTAAAGTTTTTAAAAGAAATTTTATCCTGTAAGAGGAGATTGTAGGAGTATGAGACTATAAAGATTAATGAGGAGTGTTTTGTTATCCTACTGAAGACGTTAAACTCAAGGACCCTGGTAGTTTCATCATTCCTTGCACAGTAGTAGCTTATAGATATATAGGTTTTTTATGGATCTTGTAGCTAGTATCAATTTGATTCCTATGTCTATCTTTAGACAATTAGGATTAGAAGAACCTAAACTAACCACAGTCTCATTAAAGTTGGTTGATAGATTAGTGAAGTATCCAAGAAGAATCATTAAGGATGTACTCATAAAGCTTAAAATTTCATTTTTCCTGTTGATTTCTTGTTTTCTGGATATAGAAGAGGATAGTACAGTTCTTATCATCTTAGGATAACTATTCATGGCTACCGCAAAGGCACTAATTGATGTCCATGGAGGGAAATTCATCGTTAGGCTTCAGGATTAAGAGATTGAGTTAGATATGTTCAAGGAAATGAGACATCCCTAACATTGAATTCATACATCTTCATTGGAGTGAGGTTCATTCAAAGCACATTCATCTATCTTTGCTTAAATCCTTTGCAAAAAGTCATTAATCCATCCTTGCTCGTTGGAATTTGAAGAAGAGAAAGTCAAGGAAGTTTTGGAAGAATTAGAAGTTAGAAAGGAGATCTCTAGTTAGATTCAATCTAAAAGGTATGAGCCTTTAGAGAGACCAATCAAGTCCCCTTCCAAAGCACCCCACAATTCTTAACCTTAAGCCTCTTCCTTCACATTTAAAGTATGTCTTTTTACTACCTCCATTTTAATTACCTGTGATCAATGTGCAATGGGAGACACTAACTGACATTAAAATGTTGAGTCCTTCTATTTGCACTTACATGGAAAAAAGGAAGTAAACCTTTAGTCCAACCCTAGTGTAGTCTAAATTCAAAAATGAAGGAAGTGGTAAAGAATGAAGTAGTAAAACTCCAAGATGCTAGTATCATCTTTCCTATTTTTGATTCTAAATAGGTCAATTTAGTTCCAGCAGTACATAAGAGTGGAAGAATTGCTGTGATGAAAAGGGATAAATAAGAATTAATTTCTATTAGAAAAGTCACTAAATGAAGTATGTGCACTGATTATCATAAGTTAAATGAAGCCACTTGAAAGGATCACTTTCCTTGCCCCTTCATTAATCAAGTTATCAAAAGGTTGGTAGGACATAGTTTTTACTCTGCCTTAGATGGGTATAGTAGGTACTTGCAAATTCCTATTGCTCTTAAGGACCAATAAAAGATGACATTACCTGTCCCTATGACCCCTTCTCATATAGACATATGCCTTTTGCTTTATGTAATGCTCCTGCCACTTTTCAACACTAAATGATGCCTATATTTACAAATATGATTGAGACTTACATCGAGGTCTTTATGGATGATTTTTCTATCTTTGGTATATCATTCAATATTTGTTTAGAAAATATAAAGAACGTGTTAAGAAGATGTGAAGAGACTAATTTGGTCCTAAATTAGGAAAACTTTCATTTTATGATGAAAGAGTGGATTATATTAGGTTAAAAGATCTTGAATAGGAGAATAGAACTTAATCCAGCAATAATTAAAGTAATTGCTTAACTTTTGTCACCCAATTCAGTTTGAGCAATTTCAAATGTTCTTGAACATGTTAGATTTTACATGAGATTTATCAAGGATTTTTACAAAATTTTGAAGCC
Source organism: Pinacopodium congolense (assembly GCA_028565735.1). Taxonomy (NCBI): domain Eukaryota; kingdom Viridiplantae; phylum Streptophyta; class Magnoliopsida; order Malpighiales; family Erythroxylaceae; genus Pinacopodium; species Pinacopodium congolense. Next base: position 6,381 of record JAOXYD010092445.1, read on the forward strand.
TTTGATTGATCTGTTGACCAAGGACGCAATTTTTTTTAACAATAAGTGTATACATTCTTTTCAGTTATTAAAGAAAAAGCTCACTAGTGTACCTATCTTGACCTCACCCGATTGTTCTGTTCTATTCAAGTCGATGTGTAATGCCAGTGACAGTGAAATTAGTGCTACTCTTGGGAAAAGAGATCGCAAAATCTTTTATTCAATTTATTGTGCATGTTGTACCTTAAATAACTCCCAGAGGAATTGCACCATCACTGAGAAGGACATGCTAGTTGTGGTGTTTTCTTTGACAAGTTTTGGTCCTATTTAGTTCTTTCAAAGGTCATAGTTTATACAGACCATTTGATTCTAAAGTATCTAATGATCAAGCCAAATGCCAAGCCATAATGATTTGATTGGTTCTCTTTTTACAAATGTTCTATAATGAAATCAAAGATAAGAAATGAAAAGAAAATTTCGTGGTTAACCATTTGTCATGTTTAACTGAAGAAGTAATGGAGAAAGAAGAAGACTGAGACATTAAGTATGTCTTTCCTGAAGAGCATTTACTAGCCATCCTTGCTTTTCCATGGTATGTGGATATTGTTAATTACTTGGCTGCTAATGTTCTACCTCCTGATTTTTCCTACCAATAAAAGAAGAAGTTCTTTTCGAAGGTTAAAAGATATCTTTACTATGACCCTTTTCTATATAAGATATATGCTAATGGAATCTTTAGGAAATGTGTGCATGAAGAGGAAGTTCCCCCCATTTTAAATCATTTTAATTCTCATGAGATCAGAGGATACCTTAGATCTACTAGAACTGCATATAAGGTGTTAGAGTGTGGTTTCTACTTGTCTACCTTGTTTAAGTAAGGATTTCGATTTGTTAAATCTTGTGATAGTTGCCAAAGGATATAAAATATCTCTAGGGGACATCAAATGCCACTAAATAATACTTTTTTGTGTGAAATTTTAGATGACTTGGGTATTGAATTTATGGGAATTTTCCCTATGTCATACTCTAACTAATACATGATTACTGATTACGTAAGTAAATATGTTGAAGCAATTGCTCTTCTGACTACTGATATGAGAGGTGTAGTTTATTTTTTAAAGAAGAATATCCTTACATGATTTGGAACACCACGAGAAACCATAAGTGATAAGGGATCACACTTTTGCAATAAATAATTTGATTCTCTTTTGACTAAGTATGGTATTACTATTAAGGTTGCTACACCTTATCATCCTTAAACTAGTAGTCAGGTTGAGAATTCCAATTGGGCGATTAGATGTATTTTGGAAAAGATCATTAGCTGTTCGAGGAAAGATTGGTCAATGAAGTTGGAAGATGCTTTATGGGCTTATCGAACTGCATTTAAGATGACCATAGGAATATCTCCTTATAAGATGGTTTGTGGAAGATCTTCTCACTTACCTATGGAGTTAGAGCATCATGCATATTGGGCCATCAGTTTCCTAAATTTTGATCTGAGGAAAGTGCGTGAAGAAAGACTATTATAGTTCAATGAATTAGGTAAGCTTCATCATGATGCGTATGAAAACTTTAAACTATAAAGAGTGAGTCAAAAGTTGGCATGATAATCATATCATTCATGGGGAGATTAAGATTAGTGACAAAGTCTTGGTTTTCAATTCAACATTGAAGTTGTTTCCTAGTAAGATAAGATCAAGATGGACAGGCCCCTATGAAGTGACCAAAGTTTATCCATTTCAAGAAATTAGAGTAACCAATGGTCACTTAAATTTGTAAGTGAATGGGCAATGGGCAAAGTCGTATGTTCCTAGTTCAATTAAGGAGTTTACTAAGATTCTTTTGCTTTTTGATCATTACTAAACTAGGAATTCTCCTTATTCGTTAGTTATTTGTGTGTGTCTTTATTTTATTTTATGTTTTATGATCTTAATTTAGTGTTAGAAAGCCTTTCAGAGTTTTTTTTATTTAAGTTTATTGTAGTTTCCTTAGTATTTCATTTCATTTTAATGTGATTTTTTTATTAAGTATTCTAAACTTCATTTTTAGAGCAAATTGATGAATAATCCAGTTCATTTTTTTGGCTTTGAATTTAAGATGGATTTGGTGAGGTTTTTGGTCAAAATCATGTCAAATGAGGCTTTACAAACCATTAACAATGTTTTCCTAACCCTCCATTGATGAATTGTTTAACCCACGTTGATGCTCGCAATTTGGACCATTAATAGTGGACAGGCCACTATTGATGAACCTAAAGACCTATGTTAATTCTGATAGATATCACAAAAACACCAAAGTTTTACAAATATAGCCCTAACTCTATCTTCTTTTACTTTTCCTCCCAACCATCGTTTTTCTCTAGACCACTGTCTCCCCTTATTTTTTCTCACAACCTCTACTAAAATGGAGTTATTCCCTCCTATTTTGTTTCCTCTTTCCTTTTTCATCATTATTTCATCAAGTTTCATCTATTTTCCATTCAAAATCACCCAAAATCTAGCAAAACACTATTCAATATTGTTGATCTTCTATCCAATTTTTCTTATAATTATGTCATCAATTAGCTTAGCTATTATTACTATTATGATCCTTGTGATAAGAGCTTTCTTTTACTACCTATCTTGAGCCATAACTTTTCTCGTTGTTGGCAAGGGATTGTTTCGACGATAGCAAGAATATTCTAGTGATAGTGACTAAAATATTTATAATCTAGCTTCATGTTTTAAGACATATCTCACCTATATTTTAGCATGTTTTATGATTAAATAGTGCCTCAGTCATAACCAGGAGCATCTTCATCAAAAAAGAGGCCCAAATTTGATTAATATCAATTCCTTTCACAAGAATGCCAATTGGTTCTTTCTCTTAAAGAAATAAGCTCATTGTTGAGAGCACAGTAGCACTGACACTCGAGGTAGATACTGGAGTTTTAGTTGTATTCTGAGCTATAGGTTGGGAGTCTTTCATGACTACTTTAAGGTCATACTATGACACTTTAATTCACAAGTTCTATGCAAACAATAAGGATAAGAATGAGGCAAATAGCATTGAGATCTGCAGCACAATACAAGGTACTCTTATTCATATCACTCGTACATTTTTTTATTTTATTAGGCGTGTCAGTTAAGGTCTTAGTATATAGTCAACAGAAGGATACAATGCATGGTGTTACCGTATTGAGTGATCTAGACTTTTATATCGCCAATTTTTGTAAAGCCATAGGACTTAGTAGAGCTGATAATGGTAGGACTTATTCTACATCTCAGTTAGGAGTGTAAGAGCATATTGTGGTGAAACATCTCAATTCCAATATGACTCCTAGGACTAGTGGGTTCAATGAGATTAGGTATACAAATTCCTACATATTGTACAAAATTTTATTTAGTTTAGGAATCCTTACTAGTTTGCCACTGGCTAGGTTCATTATACCCCATATGCATGAGGATGTTTGGATGAAATGTTTGAGCAAAAATTGCTGCTACCCATATATGCTTATAAGGGTTTTCAAGGCAATAGGAGTTTCATTTGATGGGGAGGTACCGATTCAGCATTGTAGAGCTTCAAAGATTTCCTATGTCACACTTAAGTTATGGAAATATGCTCGAGTTTGAGGAGAGTGGTGCAATCTTATTCTCCAACCTTTACAGAACGGTGTATGAGCTGATAATCACATCATAACATAAATCCCTCCTACGGAGCCTGAGGAGGTTATGGGTGAGGCTTCTTCGGAGGTTATCTCAAGTGTCTATCCATTAAGTCCACCATCACCTACTATCAAGCCACCTCCAACCTATGGATATTCCTCAACCCAACCTTATTACTATATTACGGAGGATGGAGACTTGCATCTCTTTTGAGATCTCAGAGCTTTAGCAGAGATTCATGAGTGCCTTAATCATATGGAGCTTCGTCTTGACTATATCGAGGAGCATCAGCGAGCCCGAGATCAAGATAGTCCCAGTTTCTAATTTCTTTTAGATTGTTCTTGCATTTTGTTTTAGGATATTTACTTATGTTATTTCTTTTTGCTGTGTTTCGCTTTTTGTTATTTTAATATACCATTTCATTGTGATTCATATTATAGGTGGTATGTACATTTTTTAACTTTACTATTTCCTTTCAGTTGTATTTTTTATCCTTAGTTATTGTTTACATATTTACGATAGTGACCATATTTTTGTTATTTTCTGCTTCTTATGTGTAGTCTTTTTAATGGTTTTAGTGGGTTGTAATTCATCCCTTAAGAGAAGTATCCTGATTATATCTTTAATCAGTTGTATGCCTGTCCCTTATACATTTCACTTTTATGCTTTATTTTTCTAAATAGTGAGGACACTGTTTTATTTAAGTATAGAGGAGGGATTTCATGTTTTATTACACTTAATATTTTATTATCTTATAGCATATAATTTAATTAATTTCCTCTTAATAGTTTATAATTTTTGGAAAACTTTTTCAATTTTGATGTTTATTATTGAACATGACTTCTTTTGAATTCAATTATTTTGATAATTTGAAATGTTGTGTGGTTAATTATAATCATTAATGACTAAATGCTTTTAACTTATTTCATAATTTAGATAATGTATACCTAGTGATAAAAATGATATTCCATGTATAAAATGCAACTTAATAAGTAATTTTGTTACTTCTTTTAAGACACTTTTATCATTTGAAAAAGAAAAAGAAAAGAACTATAATTAAAATGCAAAAAGGGTGAGAAAAAATTCAGTTTGTTGACTTCTAACAATATAAAAACTCATAAGGCTAAAGTTATTGAGTAGTTTTAGAAGCTAGTTAATGTGAGGTGACTTAATTAAGTAAACAAGGGTGCTCACAATAGAATATTCACCTTCACATAAAAAGATTAAGTGAATTATCAACTAAGCTTGAAAACCTCACTTACTAAGTTAAGTTATGTCTTTAAACAAATAAAGGAAGGGAAAGTGTTTAAAAGTTAATGCATTAACTCATTGTACTTACCTTTTACATGTGGAATTGATTTTTGTGATTTAGGTTGAAGATTGAAAAAGCATGATGTTAATTGATTATATAGCATTTCCACGAGTCACTATTCTTAAAAGAATAAGAAAACATTTTTAATAAGTATGCTATTGATCTTGAATTAATTTTCCTGTAATTGTATACTACTTTGAGAAAATTAAGTGATTGATTTGTTTAAGGAAAAGCAAATGATTAAGCGTGGTGAATTGATAGAAGTCAAATTCAATGTATTTTTAATGGGTTTTTATTATGTTTGATCGTTAATTTCATGTTTTAATGATTAATTATTGATTGGAATTGTTTAATTTGTAGGAAATGGAGATTAATTAGAGAATTATACAGAAACTATGTAGGTTGTCACTTTCTAGAAGCTCAACATAGGTCTAGAGAGACCCATATTGACGTCCCAACAACCCACATTAAAGTATCCTACAATTGGAGTTCAACTGCAGTTGTATAACCTACTATTGAGCTTCGATTCAATCCATCGTTATTGTAACATCCCACCCTCTTAAGACACATACCCAACATTCCTTTGTTCCACGTCAAAGTCACATACTGATAGTTGCACCCAAGGATACTCCCAAGTTACATCATCTTCAAGTGTTCAG
>JAOXYD010092455.1:0-11974 GCA_028565735.1 Pinacopodium congolense
CCGTGGGATCGACACTCAGAGTTTTAAATTTTACTCCACTTTATTACTTTTGCGATAGGTGCACTTGCCTAAAAAGTCCATTGGTTTAAAAGTAAAATCATTTCAAAACACTTGTCATTTTTAAATTCACCTAACCAACGCAACATCTCCATCTCTTCAATTAATGTAAAAGCTTCTTTTAGAGTTTTTCTCATTAGATTGCCTCCAGTTACTACATTAATCATACTCCTAGTAAAAGGAATGAGGTAATTATAAAAGATATCAACGTAATCATAAGTACTAAACCCATTATTTGGACACTTTTCAATCATTTCCCTGTATCTTTCCCAAGCTTCGAACAAACTCTCATCTTCATATTGGGGAAAAAAAATTTGATTCTTAAGCTTTGATATCTTTACTGGTGGAAATAATTTGTCTAAAAATAGGTTCATCAGGTCATTCCCTATTGTGATCGAACTAGGTTTAAAAGTATTCAACCAAACTTTAGCTTTGTCCCTTAGAGAAAAAGGGGACATATTAAACTTGATCGCATCATCAGATACACCTTGACTTTTGAAAAGATCACAAACATCTATAAAACTTTGCAAATGATCATTAGGGTCATCTAAAGATGAACCATCAAAATGGGAAGATCTAACCATTGAAAGAATGCTATAAGGGACCTCAAAATCATTATATTCTATCCTAAGTGTAACAATGCTAGCCATAGGTCTAGTTCTATTTCCTTAGGTCAATTCCATCATTGTAAGTGATCTATTTTCATCATGAGGCCTAGTAACTAATTAGTCTTGATACTCCATTTCTACAGGATTTGAATATAAAAGATCTTGATTAAAATATATGGCAGTCTTTCATTCTTTTTTATGCTTACGGATGGTTCTTTCAAGTTCATGATCAAATTCAAGCATCTCGAACTTATAGCCTCCAGTTTACATATAAGATTTAAAACAATTAAAGTAGAAACAATTACTTAATAAAAACAGACACACAATTAAAAACAAAGCACACTTAAAAAGAAAAGAAAATAAGCAATATAAATAGTATTTAAAAATATGAACAACTTTAGAATAATTGACACTAAACTTTCCTAACAATCAAATTATTTCGTATTTCCTTGCAACGACATGAAAAACTTGTTTTAAGATTAATTTAACCAAATAAATTATCAAATTTTGTAGTTGAATCTCTTTTCCTTTAAACAAAGTCAAAACCAACTAACCAGCAAGTATACTGATCATAAGTAGTAAAGTGAGTATTTTAAACTCGAATTATCATCTTATAGAGATCACTTGTAATCAAGAGTAAGGAAAATGACACAGAATTATGTAAGGACATTAATTTGAGTGATTAATTTAATTAAATTTACCAAATATTGCTAAAGGGTGTCCAATTTTGCAAAGAATACTAACTTTGAAATTTAAGGTTTCTTAATGTATTAAATGCTCAAGGAAATAATTTTCAATGATCTAAATGGATTAATTAAAGATGAAGGGGAATTTCCTAGGGCAACTTCATCAATTCAGGACAAGGTTATGATCAATGTCTCTTACTTTTGAAGTTTAAGGATTGGTCTACTCTTAAATCAACTAGAATAAGGCTTAAATTGCAAGAAGCTTAACCTAAAAATTTATATTTTCAGATTAATACCCTCTAGATTAACCAATCATTTGTCTTGTGTTTGTTAAAATTAAGTTACGTATTTATTTTCTAATGGATTAAGAGATTGATCCCTTTCTTTCTCCAGTTATCATCTTAATCTTAAACAATCCATTTAAGACAATCTTTAAGCTTTCAAATAAGTAAAAGGCATACCTTAATCACATCTAAACATGTATTCAGATCATCAAATCACCATTCCTAAACCGCAAACACGTTTAACCACTCATTTGAATAAAAAAAGAAAAGATATAATGCATATAACTACTGTTCTTAAATATATAAGTTCAAGAGTGAATTTCAATACAAAAGATAGGTTTAGAATGGCCAACTGGAGCTACAACCAAGCCTGCATGTCTAAGATATGTGATAGAGATTTTATAATCCACAATACAACCTAAATCTACAAAGAAAATCAAAAAATGTGAAGAAGACTAGTTAGGATTCCTAAGCTTTGAAAGAATCTGCAAATTAATCTGAAAAACGTGTTTCTCTCTGTCCATTCTTTTTTGCTTCTATCTTTTATATGTCCATATATCTGGCAGCTACAAATTGAAAGCAACTTGTGCAAGTTGCAGCCTATAAGACTGAAGATCTACATAGAAACTCATCAATTGGTACCTAAACGATGCTTAAAAAGAGCTAAATAACGAGTTATGAAGGCGTCGTTATGGTCCCTATCTTTGAGAGTAAAGCGGTGGACTGCAAAGAACAATGTCGAGCTGGCTGAGGCTGCTATTTTAGTCTTAGTTTTATATTTTTTACTGTATGATCTCATATTTTCTTCATTTTCAGCTTCCATCTATATTGTGGAGTTTTTGTAAGCATAATTAAATAACTTAGCAGCAAATTAGGAATAATGTTGCTTAATTTGACATGAATTAGCTATAAAAAACTAAGAATTCTTAAGCTATCACCTTACTCACCCTATCAAACCCAATCATTGTCATCTTTTCTTAATTATGAAATCATCAACCAAATCATCTAGATCTTATATGATTAATCAAACATTGCAACTAGCAAATAACTTCATATGACTTCATATTCTTTCAAACTTCAACCTAACTTGCATCAAATGATTTCAATGTATAAAATGAATATTCATAAAGCAAAATGTCTCATCTTTTAAAAAATACACACCATTTCAACCATTTAGTACAAACTTAAGTACATTTATAAGCTTTTAAGGCTTGATTGAGAGGTTATTCAATCTTTTTTACATAAAGATAAAGATTGTTTCATGAACATCCCAGGTTACTCAACTAAGTTACCTCACATCAATTGGCTACTAGTGTTACTCTTTAAATTCAACCAATTGGTTTGAAGCTAGTGGAGTGAATAAACATTGTTTGAGTTTTCACAATTTTAGTACATTTTATCATTTTTATTCTTCTTTTTTTTTCATTTGTCAAACTTTTTTTCCATTCAAAGATAAAAAATGTTAAAAGAAGTCATAAAAAGCTTTAGGGATATACATTTTATACTTGGAAACTCACAATTCTTATCAAATATCCATAATCCAAAACATTAAACCGTAAAAGTTTGTTGTTAATAAACATACTTAATTGATAATATAACCTCTCAAAACATTAAAATGAAATTTTTTAAAAGAAAAAAAAATCAATGATAGGCATGAAAATCAAAAAAATTTCCATAAATTTTATATTATCTGGAAGAAAGATGCTAAAATGATGTACTTTATGCCAAATAAAATATAAGTGTGAATCAATCATTCCCTCCCGCACACTTAAATTGAACATTGTCCTCAATGTTCATAAAAAAACAAATTAAGCAAAAGTATGAGGGATAAGGAACAGAAAGCACCCGATAAAAATGATAAAATTGCTTGGAGGGCCATTAATGGTGCATGTTGAAACCTGGTCTATAAGATAGTAAAGATTAAAGACAACACTTGCAAATCCAATAAAAGATAATCAAAGGAAAAAAAAAGCAAAAGCAGTTATGCTTCATAACAGAAAATATGATCAAAGAATAATAATGAGCACAAAAAAGAAAAAATAAAAGAAAACTCACAAAATAAAAGAAAACACACCGAAGCATACTAAGTCTTACTTCAACAAATAGGTTACCTACCAATAAGTGATTCTTTAAGGTCTTTTAACTAGACCTTAATATTAGAGAATCTTTAGTCTCTTCGTTGGTCTAGAATCTAACATTTTCACTTCATTCTCGTCGAAATTAGAATAATTTAAATTTTGAAATGGTTTTAAAACATGCAATTGATTTTGACAATTTGGAACTTCACCCTTCATGAAACACCACTCATGAATTTTAAAATTCCATGGTAAAAATTCTGGCCTGGCATCAGAAGCATTAATGCCAATAAATCCATAAACTCTATTACTTAATGGATTCATACTCATTAGGCTTCACGTTCAAGAACCTTAAAATCATTGTCTTCAACTTGTATATCATCCTTAACACCATTAAAATCAACATAAGCATTATCCAAGTGATCATTAAACAATTATGCAGAAGCACTTTCATCACTTTCACTGTCAGCAATGACATTTATACTTTTAATTTCAACATTATCCTTATAATCCAAAAAGATTTACAACATGATGGTTAGAATTTATGGAAAAATCTTCATCATCATCATCCATGGTACAAAATTCTAACTTAATTTTCTCACATTCAAGAGATGGAGTTAGAGTAATAGGTGTAATTGTTACCGTCAACCCTTCTCCCACGTTAGGATATCCAACTCTTTTACTATAGATTGATTATTAGTTAGATGCTCATCTGGTTGAGATACATCATAAAAGGCGTTGTGTAATTTTTGAAATAATTGAATAGAGTGCCTAAACTGAGCATCCAATATTTGGGGATATGGTATTCTAGGTTGATAAGATTGAACAGATGAACTAACAAATAACTAGGTGTACTATCTTTATTTCCCACTTCCTTCTCAACTTCACTACTTTCCATCACTTTTCTTTCATTCTTTTCTTCATTTACATCCTTCATTCCATTGCTATTAGGCATGGCAATGCCCAAAACATGATCCTTAGGGGTAAGTTTAGGTACACTAGGTAAGGGTCTAGGTAACTGCTTATTTAAGAGTTGTGCAATCTGATCTACTTGAGTCTCTAATTTCTTAATTGAATTTTCATGATTTTACATCCTACACTCATTTCTTTGAATATATTTCATCACTGTATGATTAGGATTGTACTTTTCTTGGTCAATTGGATAAGAAAGGAATTCAAATTGAGGATTGACATGAGAATTATGGTAGGCTGGAGGATAGTTTGATGAAAAAGTAAGGTAGCTCTCCATAGAAGGATTATAAGATTCCATTCCTTGCCTATTGGAAAGATAATGATCTAGGGAAGGTTTAGAGGCACAAGAAGGGGTAACTTGAAAATCTATTGAAGCATGAAAGGAACTACCAAAATAATAATAAATTAGAGGGTTTTGAAGTGCTTTACTACCAATTTTAGCTTATAAACCTTTTGATTGCTTACGAAGGCCAATTATTTAAGCATGTAAAGCTAATGTTTCATTAATTTACTTAGCTCTAAATGGTTTCTTACGATAAGTCTTAGAGTTATACTGTAAGTTATTAGACGTCATATCATTGGGTAGTCTATAAGCTTCACTTGGGGTTTTTCTTATTAAGGTTCCTCCAACAATAATATTTATGAGACGATGAGTAGATAATAGATATCCTAAGTAAAAGATATGCACTTGTTCATAAATATTAAACTTATGCATATTATAGGAGGCAAGAAATTCTTTAAATCGCTCCTAAGACTCATGTGAACTCTCGCTCTTATATTGCTTAAATGATGAAATACAAATTTTCAATTTAGTGATCTTAGTTGGGGGGTATAATTTAACAAAGAATCTATGGACAAGATCATCCCAAGTGGTAATGGAATCGGGTCTAAAAGGGTTTAACCATGTACAAGCTCTATCTTTCACAAGAAAAGGAAAAAAGCTTCAACTTAAGGGCATCATTCGAAATACTAGGACTTTTATAGAGATTGCAAGTATCTATGAAATTTATTAAATGATCATTTGGATTTTTTAAGGATGAACTACTAAATTAAGAAGACCTTATCAAAGAAATGATAACATGTGGAATTTCAAAATCATCTGAGTATGTCCTAGGCCTAACATTGCAATACTTAGGACCACTCTTATTTCACATGGTCAATTCCAACATTGTTCGTTCTTTAAGAGGTTGAACTTTAAAGTGCTTATGATGTTCCATCTCTAAATGCACTTGATTCTTACTTAACACATATTCAAGAGAAGCACCGGCTTATAATCAAGAAAAAAATAATAAAAAATGAAAAAAAACCAAGCACTTAAGAAAGAAAAGCAAAGGAAAACATACTTCAAAAAATTATAAACAATATTTACATCCTAGAGTAATTAACAACAATATATTCCTAATATCACAGCTCTTTTCTTTAGAAATGGCCCCAAAAACTTACTTCTTTGGTTTGATATACCTTATTGGCTTAATAAATCAATAAATTATCATGCAATTCAAATTTAAATTCAAACCAACTTCACGGTAGTGTACTAGTAGCAAGTAATGAAGTGGAGCACATTTAAGACTTCGGAATGATGAATCTACATAAAAAATGTGAATACTAAGGCAATTGGATTATGATTTTCTAAGGAACTTAAGACTTATAATTGAAAGGGGTTAGATTAAGAAAAATAAACCTAAAAACTTCAAACTTTGAAAATTTATTCCAAGAGATCTATGGATTACCAAATGATTAATTTACTAAGGACTAGGCCTAAGTGACTTAATTAAGTTATGAAATGGAATGCAATTTCTAATCTAGGGCCTTCACTAAATTAGGACTCCTGAGTCCTTTTCTCTAACATTCTTAGTTCATGGTTTAGTGCACTAGTGAGTCTAAAAAGCGTGCTTAAAGTTTAGGAAGTTCTAATCCTAAAATCCATATTCAACATTAGTGTCATCATGATAATCAAGATAAATTTCTAGGATCCTTGAATTAAACCATGTTGTTTACTGTATTTTCCAATGATTAAAGTAAAGATTATCGGATCTTTAACCATCTTAAATTATATTATAAGTGACCAACTCAAAATAAGCATTATGATCTCAAATAAACAAATATTATCATCTAATTATGTGATAAGCACTCACTTAATACATTCAAGAACCCATACCAAGGTAGAATTTAGCTTAAAACATCATACATAAACAAGAAAATTCGGATTCATTATCATAGAACATGTTGTTGACATATATATGAATAAAGGGGTGAAATAGAAAGGATTCAAGGTTTAGAAAGCACCAAATAATCCTCCAAAATCATAGATAGCCTTAAATAAACTGTATAAACTCCTGAGAATCATCAAAATAATAGGAAAATTACAACAATAAATTCTAGAAAAAAAAGAAAAGAAAAACCTAAAACTAGAGAACGAAAGAAAAAGGAGAGTTCGATCTGAATTCTCCTTTCCAATCCATCATAACTTCTGCAAATTTAATCTTTGAAGGTCCTTATATATGTTGACTACAAGTTAGATGCAAGTGGAGCAAGTTACAACAAGTCGAGAAGCAAGTTATAGCTAATTTCAGAGTGACAGCTACCAAAAACATTGTTATGGTCCTCTACTTTGAGGGCAATACGGCGGCCTACTGAGCATTACAATAGGCTAGATGAGTCTACTATTTTAGTCTAAATTTCATGCTTGTTGCTGTATAATCGTGGATTTTCTTCAAATTTGATCTTCCATCTGCATTATACATGAATTTAAATGATATTTCAATACTTTAGCATCAATTTGGGGCAAATGTACACTAAATTAGCATGAAATAGATATGAAAATATATTGAAACCCAAGCCTAACACATAGTAGTTATAGTTAAATCCTCGTGGGATGTCTAGGCCTATTAGATATCTAAGCATTCCCCTTCTTTCATGCAGAGACTCAAATAGGTTAGTTCCATTTTATCTACCTTTCAAATGTACCAATTGTTTTATTGGTTAGGTGACTTAGAAATTTTTAAAGATTTAACTTTGAAAACCAAAGAAATTTAGGCAAGTGCACCTATCACAAAAGTAATAAAGTGGAGTAAATTTAAGACTCCAATTGTCGAACCCACGAAAAAAAGAGGTTTAATTACTAGGTTGATTATATTAAAATTATTTAGGAAAATCCAAACAATTTGATTAAAACCTTAAAATTACTAAACTAGCCTAACTTGGTTTAAACGCTTAAAAATTGGTTTTCAATTTCGCTAAACATTTTTGAAAAATTCCAACTAAGAAATTAGCTAAGGATTAGGTGATTTATGATTTAATTGAGCTTTAGACACATTTAAGGGATGGTTACTTAACAAAATCAAAACAAAGTTAAGGTTAAGATTTTGCTTTTTCTCTATTAAACCTTGTTTAAAGTTTGGTTATGCTTCAAACCAAGTAAATGTGCTTTAATTTCAAGAAGACGAGTTCTGGAATTTTAATCTCAGATCATGAATTCTCACAAAAAATCTAGATTTGGTTATTCAAAGATTAATTTGTGTTGCTTGTTGATTGTTCTAACAAATTAAGAAGATTTATTAAGCTTAACTTGTCTTAAACTCTATTCTTAGATGGCCAGCCCAAAATTAGATATTTTAAACCTTTAACAAAGAAAACTCAATAACATGTCTTAGATCTCTCTTAAATAATACAAACACCAATCCTTAGCAATAAAATTTATTTAGCCCCACATTTTGATCAAAACATATAAGATATATACTTTAAGCAACATGCCTTGATAGATCTGAACATATGAGCTATTAAAAAAGTTCAGAGGATATATAAGTATCCAAGATAGACTTTTGGATGTATCTTGAATTTCCAAATTGATTTTGGACTCCATCAAAGATATATTTCATTAATATCTTATAGAAAAATCAAAGGACATTTATAGATATGAGCATAAGAACATGAACATTGATTAATCCAAAAAATAGAGCAAAACAAGCTATAATCTAAGTTAAGAAACCCCTTGCATAAATCCTAGACTCAGATATAAGTCTTAACAACAAGCTCTAATATCCCGATATTCATAAAACAACATACAGTACATAAACAAAGTATTAGAAGCCTATATGGTACAAAGAACCAAAAAGAGAGATGGGAGAGTGTCTTTCTCTTTTTTTATATATGAATTCTACTTCATTGATACATAAATCTGAGTTCTTTGTTTGTTTTTACAGCTTCAGCAAACTCCTACACGTGCTAGAGGACAAAAGCATTGATGTAGAGCACACCTAAGCAAAAATTTTGTGGATTTGAGGTTGATATTTTTGATTGAATCCATCAATGACGGGGTATCTAATGTATAACGGAACCTTGCAGCCCACTATTGATGAATGAATGCGGAACTCTTCAACGGCACCTTGCTCCTCCATCAACGTGACCTTAGGAGGGTGCTGTCGATGGTTTAGAATAAGGCTTTTTCTTCCAATTTTTGCTTCAATCTTCATCTTTAACATCCATCTTGCAAGTTAAACATAATAATACATAAATTGAACATTTATGCACTGAATTAGGGAATATAATTCAGTAAATTATCAATCAAAATGCAATAAATTGGACCCCTAACAATTTCTCCACACTTAAGCATTTATGTAACCTTAAGTAAATTAATTCATCACCAATTTCATAATAGGATATAAAAATAGGAAATTCAATTCAAAGTTAATAATAAAATTATTGCAAATGATTTATTCATCCTTAAAAAATATTGACGCATGGGAATGTTATAGAATTAATTAATCCCATCAAAATGGAAATGCATTTAAATCATTTCTTTTTTTTTTCAATCATTAACCTAAATCCTAAAAATCAATTCCACAAGTTTAAGGCAAATACATTGAGTTTAATGCATCATCATTTCGATGCTATCATATCCTTGTAATAATTTAAAATAAAAATTAATTAATCACATAATTAATTAAATTTGTAAGCAATTTAGATGAGAAGTCTCTTCAGCCTTTTTAGGAAAAGGTGAACATTTAGTTGTGAACAACCTACGATTACTCAACTATGTTATAGTAACACAACCAACTATTAGTCCCACTCATAACTTCAATCCTTATATACACTCTCTTCTTTTTCTTTTCTTTTTCTTTATTTCATGATTTTTTAAATATACATATATAAGATTACAAATAAGAGGAGTGGATTCGGCTTACTTAATTAACTAATTAAGTAATTAATTTTAATTATAATTATTTTTTGAGTTTAAGTCCGATTCTTTTTCATTTTTATTTTAATGATAAAAGTTGCTTAGAAGAAGTTATAAAATTACTCAGGAAATTACATTTTATATGTGAAATATCATTATACTCGTCAAGTATCTGTCATCCAAAATATGAAATAAGTTAAAGGCATGTGGTCATTAATAGTCATAATTAATCATATAACATTTCAAATTGTCAAAATAATTGAAAAGCATAGACAATAAGAAGGACTAAAATCGAAAACATTTTTCACAATTTATAGACTATGAAAAAATTAATGACATATCAAATTACTATTAAATAAATAAAACTCAAGTTTATAAATGAATATGATCCCTCCCTACACTTAAACTAAACATTAACCTAAATTTTTAATGAATAAATTGAAAAGAATAATGTAGGAGAGTAGGGAAAGAAATAAATTGTTTTGATATAGAATTGAAGATCTGTTGGTGAATTTGCAAGAATTGAAACAAGTAAAAGCAACAAACACAAAGATTAACAAAAGAATGCTCCACCCATATAAATATGTAAGCCCAATATAACTAAGGAGTCACAAGACATCAAAATGTAGCACTCAGATCTTAAAACAACCTACACTATGAAATGTAAACCTATACTATGAAACTAAAACTAACATAAAACAAACAAACCAAAACTCCTAAAACAAACTGTGTGAATAACCCAAGTAACTAAAAGGAAGGATCATTGTCATCCTGTGGATGATGATAATTTTCAAAGCTTAAAAATGATGTAGTCAAATCATAGACCTAATGCTGAAGACCATAGAAGCAACGATACATCTAAAAAAAGATAAGCAAAACTCTAAAAGTTTAGATTTCATACGTGTCTCTCTGTTAATTAGGTACTAGAGAATAGCGACCTGAGAATCATCAGTAGCAACTAGTAGTTGTGGTACTAAAGTAGAGAAAGTGAACATCGGCGAGGTTGATAAATACTTGGAGTGGCCTTAGATGAAGCCTCGCCTATGTCCTCAGGTGTTTCTAGCTAAGCATCATCAACAAGTGGAACATCAGGTACCTCACCTTTCTGAACTCAATGTCACTGACCTTCTTGATATGTAAACTGCGACTTTTTAAGTAGGTCTGCAATGATCCTATTCGAATGAGTACAATCGTTAGATTCTACATAATCAAATAGAACTCTTGCATCCATAAATATCCTTGTTAATAAATGAGGAAAGCAAGAAATTCTTGTTAGGCTTTTTGATCTTAACTACATCTCGCATAAACAAAATAATAAAGTTATACATAAAGTTCCAGAGATATCACCCAAATCATGCAGCATCTTATACAAAAGATAAATGTCCACAAACCGCATCTCATTCAATCCATTGGCTTGGGACACAACATTATGACTAAAAAGAGAAACTACAATCCACTCCAGAGCCCCTAAAGCAATAGTGATATATCCTCGGGCATTCCTAGTCAATCCTAAGGCATCCCTGTCAGTAGGAATCGAAAAGGATGAACTCGTAGTCATTGTATCACCGTGGAAAGGATTCTTTATTTTAGCAAAAATATCCCCTTTATCAGGTACTTTTAACATAGCAGAATTAGAGGCACGAGCGATATGAATTCGAACATCTCTAACTGTCGAGTGAATATCAATTGTGTCAGACTCATTCTTATTCTCGATATTCACGTGAACCAAAATTGATAAAGGGGTTCCCATAAAAGTGAGAGCCGATGCCCATCCTAAAGTATAAAGGCAACAAATACATTGAAATAAGCCTTCACGTTCGGATGGATCGGATGTTCAATAATGAACTCGTTGCCATATTGTGCCTTATAATAGTCAAAATTTTCCTGACTAGCGAGTTGGATAGGATCATATGCTAATCTCTTCCTCTTGGGAGCCATATGTCTAGAAACTACTCAATAAACATACACAAAAGCGTCAGACAATGTTAAAAAAAATTAGAAAATTTTCCAACGAAGGTGACCAGAATATTATTAATTTATGTCTTTGTCAGCTGAGCTATTCCAATTACCTAGGAGTTCCTTCTTTGGAAAGTTAAAAGCTAACAAATCTAGAGAG
>JAOXYD010092475.1:0-11973 GCA_028565735.1 Pinacopodium congolense
ATAAAAAAATAGAATAATAATAATAAAAAAAAGAAAATTAATAACAATAGTAATAATAATAAAGTTTCTGCTGGGTGTTGTGAGGAAGACACACCAAAGCGAAAAAAGTAAACAACGGAATGGGTATTCTTAGAATAGTTAAAGACAATTATGGATGATTTTTACCTATTCCTAAAAAATAAGGAATACCTATTCCTAGCAATAGTTATTCCGTAAACTTTTTGTTAACCAAATAAAGAATTCATATTCCTTAAGAATAGATGGGTAATAGAATAGTTATTACCCTGAACCAAACATACTGTTTGAGTTTATTTATCATTAAGAGAAGAAGTTTTTATTGTAAGTTAGGCATTATCTTTGGGATGACTCTTTTCTTTACAAGAGTTATGTGGATGGAATTTTAAGAATGTGTGTACTTAACAAGGCAATGTCACCCATTGTACATCATTACTATTGTAAGGAAGTAAGAGAACATTTTGGTTTAACTATGATTGCTCATAAGGTCTTAAAATGTTATTTTTATTAGCCTATCTTATTAAGGATACATATAATTTTGTGAGGTTCTATGACAGATGTCAAGGATTAAAAATATTTCTAGGAGACCTGATATGCCATTAACTAACATAATGATGTATGAAGTTTATGATGTTTTGGGTATTGAATTTATAGGATCATTCTTAAGTCATACTCTAATCAATATATCTTGATGGCTATATAATATGTTAACAAATAGGTCAAAACAGAAGCTTTGCCTACTAATGATGCTACAAGTGTAGTTAATTTTTAAACATAGATGTTTTTACAAACTTTAATATTACTAGGGTTATCATAAGTGATGGGAGTTCACATTGTTATAACAAATAGTTTGACACCTTATTAGCTAAGTATGATGTACATAAAGTTGCTACACCCTATAATCCTCAATCTAGGGGTCAAGTTGAAGTATCTAATAGAGAGATAAAGAAGTCTTAGAAAATATTGTTAGTTATTTTAAGGAAAATTGGGTATAAAAGTTGGATAACACATTTTGGGTATATAAAACTACTTTTAAGACACCTATATGCATGTCACATTTCAAGATAGTATATAGTAATGCTAATCATTTACTAATGTAACTAAAACATAGGGCTTATTGCATTATGAAATGTTTAAATTTTACTTTGCAATGTGCAGATGAAAAGAGGCTCATACAACTAAATTATGTAGATGAATTTAGGTTTAAAACATATCACATCTAAAAGTTTTTTTTAAAAGAGTAGGTGAAGTGATGACATGACAAACATCTCTTACACCAAGAATTATAAACTAGCCAATAAGGTGTTACTTTTTAATTCCTAATTATGACTATTTCTCAAGAAATTAAAATTGAGGTGGTATGTTTTGTTTAAGGTTATTAAGGTTTACCAATGTGTCTTGGAGGTAAAGAATGATAATGAAGAAAGTTTCAAGGTAAATGGGTAATGAATGAAGTTATACATGAAAAAAAGAATGGAGGAAGTTAGTTAAAAAAGATCCTTCTTTAAGATTTTAATTTTATTCTTTTCTCTTTCTTAGTTTGCAGTATTTGTTTCATGATTTGTAAGATCATTGGCTTTAGTTTTCTATTATTTTCGATTTGATTTTCACTTTTATGATTTTGATGTTCTTAATCTCTTTTATGGATTTGTTTTCTTTTAGTTGGCAAGAATGGTTGTGAAGTATAATGGGACCTACAATTCCAAGGGGGCTTTCCCTTCTATGTTTTCCTTATTTTATTTTATTTATATTATAATAACATTAGGCATAAACTTGAATTATTGTTAATCTTATTAGTAATCTATTTCATATATCTCATTTTAAAATTATTTTAAGATTATTAGTTGGTGTGTTTTGATGTGATTGATGCATTTAGTATAGTTGGTATTGAATTATTGAAATTGATTATGCTTTTCTTAATTATGGTTATAAATTATATGATGTAGCTAATTCATTTTACATGATGCTAAGTTTTCAATAAGGTCTTTTTTTATGGATTTTTATACGAATGTGGTCTACGGGTTCAGCTTAAGTAATTTTAGTTAAAATTTAAAAATTGAAAGTAAGTTAAGAGAATGTGAAGTGAAGAAGAAAATACAAAAGTTAAATAATGTTTATAAAGGTAAGATGAAACATAAAATACATTTGTTAAGATAAGAAAGAGTGTAAAATGCCTTTATCTAAAGTAATTGCTAATTAATGATTGTAATAAAGACATGATGGATAGTTAAATGCACATGTTAGTTGAATTGCTCTTGAAAAGATTTCATGATTATCTATATAGGTTTCTTGAGATTTAGTATTATGTATAAAAGGTGGCTCTATCATATGTTATGATTATATGTGCTAGTCTATGATTAAGATTGAATTAAGAGATACTAGCTATGTTTAATTGTATGGATCTTGTTAAGGTGCCTAATTAACTTTTAACTAATTTTAGGACATTTCTTTATGAGTATCTGAATAGTTGATTAAGGACAAGTAGTGATTCAAGTGTGGGGTAATTGCTAATGGGTAAAATAGATGGTTTTTGGGGCATAAGCCTAAGGAAAAATCTAGAAATTCAACGTTGAATCAATATCAAGAATAATAAACACTTCATCTTAATATTCATAAACACTTAAATCCTACAAGAAAATTAGTGCCTAAACATATTGAAATAAACAATAACAATCATAAAAGAAATAGAGATTGAGGAGCTTATTGATGTGACGCTTGAATCCTTGAATCTTCTATGACTATTTTTCAAAACTAATCTTAATCCTTAATTCCTTTATGTTAAAGCCAATCCTCCCCTTCCATTTTGCTCAAAACCTTATAAAGATGGCTTCGAATCCTCCCTTGGTGTCTTAGTTGTGGCTCTAGGCTCAAAACACACTTAAATATCCAAATAGCCTGATAATTGCATAGTCTAATTCATGGCCATGGGACTGGGTGTGCATCTGCTATAAAAATATTATGGCTAGGGTCACAACCATGACATTGGTGGTGACTCTCCTTCTATTTTGCTTCTCTTGGTGTTTTCTTCATAAACTCATCATGCTTTGTGCTATGACTATGAGACAAGGCATAGGACTCAGTCACTTAATGTTCTTATCCTTATTATACTTCCACCGCTCATTCAACTCCATATATACACCAACTCACCAAGACCTACAAAACATATATATTCATTAAAATTATCTTAAACAACATCTTATTAAATATTTAACCAATTATACATATACATCACATGGAAATACTCCTCATACCTAAGATTATAACATTAAAAGCATGCCTAAAAGATATATAGATTGATTAATGACAATATTGCATTAGTCGACTAATGTTTGAGAATAGTCGAATAGTTTGTTATTTTAGTATAAACTAGTAGATCAGTGGCATACATCAGTGGTTTACTGATGCATAGGATTAATGGACTGATAATGGCATGCAATTAGTAGAAATGGCTAGTTTTCAATGGTAAAATTAAAATAAATGATAATTAATAGATAACAATGGTCATAAAGTAACTTGTGAAATGAAATTTTCACCTATAAGTGGGATTGTTTGGTATTGTTTAAGCATTAAGTGAGTGTAGAAACTTAACTAAAAGTGAATTGAAGTGTTTTAAGTGTTGCATGGTGTTTTGGTTGGTTTTGGTGTAAGTTGTGAGGTTTGTTTGTGCATTCATTATTATATTTATTAGTAAGCCCTTTAAACACTTTGGGTTAGTTAAGAGTGATATTTTTAAAGTGTAATTGTGGGTGGTGAGTTTATGAAGTTTTAAATATAAAAGATTATTCTTGTGTCTATTGAGAATGAGTGATTGTAAGGATTATCCTAGAGCCATGAAAATCAACATTATAGTTGTACTGAAATTCCCAACAATATTAGGAAGTAGACGTAGGTGTGGAGTTAGATATCAAACTGCAATAAATTGAGTTACACCCTTTTTCCCTATCTCTTTTACTTTTTAAGTGTATTTAATTTTGTTGCATATTATGTATTAAATTATTTATCATTCAACTTATATTTTCAATAGTTGTTTAGTTAAAGATATTTTTATTACATTAGTTAATAAGATTGTTAAAATTCTGTATTTAAAGTAAGTGGGAAATTTTAATTCGGTGTAAAAGACTTTTTTAAACTTAGAAAAATTTAGAATAACCTAATTTATCCCCTTTTTAAGTGCCATGTAGGGACTAATACTTGGTATTAGAGCAAGGACTCGCATAATAATATTTGTACAAAAATAGTAAGGTTAAGGTCATGGCATATTTTGCTAGATGAGGTAGATCCCTTTACTTTGATGTTAAAAATTATGAAGATTGTAAACTGAAGATGCAAAACTTTCTTTTGACTATAAGAGTAGAATTTTGGGAAATTATTAAAAATGATCCTCATATCCCAGTAAAATTTGTAGTTATAGATAATGTAGAGACACTTGTACTAAAGAATGAAAATGAATAGGATGAACAAGATGAACAAGATGAGAATACACATTTTATTTTGTACCATAAGTTGAATAAAGTTTCAAATTGTGAAACTACTCATGAGATTAAGAACACTTTGGAAATCATCTACAAAGGCAAGGATGAAATTGAAGAAAAGGAAAAAAATAATGTGTATGAAGAAAGGGCTCAAATTTGCTTCATAAATGATGAGGTACAATCTAATTCAAATTCTTGTATAAATATTGATGAGGTACCTGCATGATCAAATTAAAAGAATGATGATGATTGTGTTAATGAGTTAACTTATGATGAATTAGTTAAACTCTTAGAAGCAAGGATTAAGAAAACAAAAAAGATGTATTCTAGGTATAAAGAAACTTTGAAATTGTTAGATGTATGCAAACTAGAAAATGGAAAATTAAAATATGAATTGGATTCAATTAAGTGTAAATAAGGATTGCATGCAAAAATTAGTTGAAGGAAATTATTCATTAAGAAGAGAAGTAGGACTAAAGAATGTCTACAAGTGTGATATACAAAAATTGATAGAGGAAAAAATATTTTTGAAAAGATAAGTGGAGTTAAAGAATGTAGATAGTGATGAGATCAAATTAAGAAAGAGAATGCATCACCAAGAAAGGAAATAAAAACTCTTAAGCTGCCATTATTCAAGTTCACTAAAGGGAAAGAAAAATTAGATTGCATACTATGAGTACAAAAACCTTCATGATAGAAGTTACTTAGGATTTACACACGAGAATGCACCATCAACTAGTAAGACCACATTTGCTAAATGAAAGAATCTGGAAGATAGACAAATACTTGGGCCATCGTTAAAAAATGTTGCATCAACTTCTAAATCTCAACTTAGGAGTCACTATCATGTATTCATGTGTGTATCACGACCAAGATCTAGGAATAAAATGCATCTTAATAAGAATAGGTACAATTTCTATTGGAATGCAAAAAGACAAAATGATGCATTTAAACCCTTTATAAGGCTAAATGGTTTATCTCATTATCATAACCCTTATATGAATGTAAAAAATCTATGAACATGTTTCATTCATATCCTAAATACTATTTTCATCGAGGAATGACATATAACGATATAAGACCTAGAACTAAACATAGGTACAATCATATGTGGACTTATAATGAAAGACATAGTGAGGCATATAGTCATACATATAGGACTCATACTTATGTACCTATGATTTATCATTATTAGGGTTATTATAGACATACTGATAATTTTTGTTATAACAAGTTAAATAGTTGGAATGTGTTAGTCTTATTTAGCTCCTAAAAGGGGGAGGGGGCGTGGATGAATTAGGAGGCTTTAAATTTTCTAAGATGAATTTCTAAGTTCATCAAAATTTCGAACCCTTTTTATGGAAATAGATAATGTATAATGTATAATATACGCAATTCAGTAATACAATTACAATATACAAAATTATATGAATAAATAACTTGTATATTAAACAATGATGTTAATAAAATATTTAGACAACAATAAACATAATTGATAGATTAAATCAAAACTTATAAAGTAAAAGCTTTAATGTAAAAGAGTCTAGGTAAGAAGTAAGACAACCAAATTTATCCTGGTTTGGATATTCCTCTTTCTCCTAAATCTAGTCTTCAATAAAACTTTGTTAAGAATTTCCACTATAATCAATTACAAAATACAAAATATAAAGCTAAAGATGCAATCCTTTTTCAAAGGCTTAAGGATAATATTTTCCTCATAATACTTCTATATCTTAAAAAATACACTTAAAAGAATTTCACTAAAGCTTAAATGGTGTATCAAGAGGCTAATAAAAGCTATGTGTTGTACGTAAAATTGTGCTAAAGAACACTAAAAAAAACTAACTTAAAACTTAAACCAAATACCATGAACACCTTTTAAAGCTATCAACACTTGAATGATTGAATTCTTAAAACTTGGATTATGGAAGCTAAAGAGAAAAAAAACCTATTTATAGGTGTAGAACCCCATATTAGCTGTTGGTCATTGGTCTAGAAAGATCTAATGCATTAGAACTTTCCTACCATTAAGAAATAGCTATTGGTGCATTAATTATGCTCTTTAATAGCAATTTTATTAGGCAGCAATGAAGCCATCAATATACTGCCATTGTATTCCATTCAAAGTAGGTTGCACAATGGCATTTTTATTCTCCCTCAGAATCATTATTATATTGTAGTCCATTCAACATAGGTTGCATAATGGCATTGTTATTCTCCCTTAAAACCACTGTTATACGCCTAAAAACTCATAAAAATTTGTCGAAAACAATTCCCAACCATCCTAACCTTATTCTAGCATTATAAACACTTTTTTAACTCACACACAAATTTAAAAACTTACCAACAATATTTTTGAATCATCAAGAGGATTGTTATAAATATTTCACACAAAATTTCTCTTGATTATGCATATTATATGCATATTTTATTTTATAAATGTGTCATATATGAATGAGCCTCATCAATCACCAAGATGATCTAAGTGAAACTTACAATAAAGATTAAAAATATTATCCTATGTAAGTTCTAATTTGAACTTCCAAAAATATTAGTCTTCATTAATCAACCTCATGATCTCTAATTTTGCTCCAAGACTCCATAAACAATTCCATTCTTACATGTATCTTTGAAAGCTTCAAATATAGCAAAAAATATTAGTCTAAAAATTGTTTTATCATCATCCAAATAAGATGAACCATTCTTAAATTAATAATTAATCCTTTTTTATAATGAAAAAATCATGTGATATTATAAAGCATAAAACTACACATAAAAATTCATTCCAAAACTTCAAGATTTCTTTCAAAAATATAACTTTCATAAAAATTTTCAAAAGAGACTAACTCCCCTTAAATTTATCACAAAATCCAATTCAAGTCTCCTTAAGCTGGTTAAATTATAGCTCCCCCTAAAATCATGAATCCTAATAAATATTAAAATTTTTTTGATAAAATTTAAAGTTACAAATCTAAGTTTACTGGTCCTTCTAGATGAAACATAATATTCCAAACCTCTCCCCAGTTTTGAATCATCAAAGATACCACATGTTTTAAAACCTAATTCATAAAAAGTGCAAACATCATAAACATAAAACAAGTATTAGAAATCACAAAGAACTACAATCTTTCATGATTTATTCTCTCTTAATCATGTAAAACCTATCCTTACTCATTGGTTTAGTAAAATTTTTTGCTAATTGATGCATAGGATTAACAAACTCTAGTTCTATATCCCTATATTATCCTAGAATGCTGGATTACATGTTAAAAAAAATCACACTTTATCATCACACATAATGGAAATTTTTTAAGCTCTAAACCATAATTCCTAAGTTGTTTTTTGCGCCACAAGATTTGAGTTCAACAACTATCAATGACTACATATTTCACTTCAGTTGCGAACAATGCAACAGAATTTTGTTTTTAACTAAACCATGATAGTAATACATTAACTAAGGGGCCGTTTGATTTAGCTTTTGGTTGTGGTTTTTTTGTGATTTTTGTATTTTTATTGGGTTTTGTGTATTTTTATATATTTTTGTGTTGTCTTTCTCGATTTTTTTGTTGTATTAGTGTGTTTTTTTATTTATGTGATATTTTTTTTCAATTTTTGTATTTAGAAAAATAAAAAACAAAAACAAAAACAAAAACTCTAACGAGTAGGCTCTAAGATTTGACATGCACTATATATACTTTTTATATTTAATAAGCTACCCATATAATAAAAATCCAAATACCTAACTAATTCTAGAAATTTATTCATAGGATAAAGGAATCATAAATCAATGTTCCACATAGATACCTAAGGATGCATTTAATAGCTAACAAGCGAGACTCTTTAGGGCATGCTTGAAGTCTTGCACATAAACTCATAGTAAGCATAATATCTAGCCTACTCATAGCCAAATATAATAAATTATCAATCGTACCTATATATTACTTAACATCAATAAGTTTACCATCCTCATCCTTGTACAATTTTGTAGATGTGCTCATTAGGATGCCTAACGGTTTAACTTGATCCATTCCATAAAGTTTGAGTAGATCCTTTGTGTACTTGACTTGATTGATGAATATTCCTTTTTTTAATTATTTGATTTGGAGCCTAAGGAAGTAATTCAGCTTGGCCATCATACTAATCTCAATTTTCTTATTCATACACTTAGCAAACTCTCACATAAAACCTCACTAGTAGTATCAAATATAATATCATCCACATAAATTTGAATAATTAAAAGATCATCCTTATCTTTATTTATAAACAAAGTAGTATCAATGTTTCCTTTACAAAAACCATTTTCAAGAAGAGAAGTGTTTGACCTATCATACAATGCACTAGGTGCTTATTTTAAACCATATAAATTTTTAGATAGCTTGAAAACGTGCTCAGAAGCATCATGTCTTTAAAAACCAGAGCTTTGTTTAACATAAATCTCTTTTTGTATGAAACAATTCAAAAATGAGCTTTTTACATCCATTTAAAAAAAATTTAAAACACATGTATAATGTAAATGTAAGTAAAAGTCTTATGGCTTCTAATTCAGCTACAAGGGCAAAGGTCTCATCATAATCTATACCCTCTTCTTAGTTATGCCTTTTTACAACTAACTTAGCCTTATTTCTAACAATGTTACTTTATCCATCTAATTATTCTTAAATACCCATTTTGTACCTATTATTGAGTAATCCTTGGCCTAGGAACTAACTCTATATATTGTTACTTTTAATTTGATTTAATTCATTATTCATTGCCAAAATCCAATTATTATCACATAAAGCTTCTTTTCCACTTCTAGGTTCAATTAAAGATAAGAATGCAAGCTATTGAAATGAGAGCAAGTGATTATCTCTTATTAAACATCACCTATAATTTGGTTTAAGGGACGATCCTTCTTATATTTCCAATCCCTTAGTAGCTCATTATCCTTCCTTTCATCCTTTGGTTCAACAATTGGCTCTATAAGGTTTGTCATTCATCCTTTTCTTTTTCTTCAAGAGAGAGCTTTCTAATTCCTTAGAAAAACCTACATTGTAATCTTCAACAATTTTCTTACTGTTAAAGGGGTTAGTCTCATAAAAAATAACATGCATATATTCTTCAACAACATGGGTTCTCTTATTAAATGCCCAATATGCTTTATTAATCTGTGAATAACAAAAGAAAATACCTTCTTGGATTTTGGAATCAAAATTTCCTAAACTATCCTTAATATGTAAAATGTAGCATGTAAACCCTATAGCACCCAAGAGAGAGGTGAATTAGGTTTTTAAAATTTTCTTTCCAAATTAAACTATCTAAATAATATAGGCCAATTTTAACTATATAAATCACTAAATAAAAATTTAATCTAAACGGAATGATATGCTTATGCCAATATTAATCAAATTCAATCAAAATGAAAAAAAAAACATAAGAAGAAAAAATTTAAATAGATACAGGAAGAGATGAACACATAGATTTATAAAGGATTACCTAGCACAAAGATAGACTATGACCTCTCTCCAACTAATTATTAGAAGTTTCGCTAAAAACCTATCTTACTTTAAATGGGTGAAGAGTAACCCTTACAATTTTACTTTTGCCAAAAGGGGTGAAGAGCAACCCCTTATAATCTTGTTTAACATAAAGAGGGTGAAAAGTAATCCTTGGTAAACATAAATAAGGGTGAAGAGTAACCCAATAATCTTGTTCACAAGGGATCAAGAGGAACCTACATAACAATCTTCAATTATAAGGGTCAAGAGGAATCCAATACAATATTATTTATGTAGGTAAATAGTAACCTTAAAAAATCAATTGAAGTATACAAATTTTTCTTAAAAAATCAACCCTTTAACTTAGGCTACCTAAGCCTCAATTCAAGCTTATATAGCTTATAAAAAATTAATCAAAATCAATCCAAGAAAGGGCTTAAATGCAACTAATGCAATACTTATGCCTTATGTATCCCTCATGCATATACATGGCATAAATCAATCCAATTCACATTCACTAATCAATGCAACTCAAAAAATATTTTCCAACGGTCAAGAGAAACCTAAAAACACTCTTTTTAATGCCAAAGAGAAGCCTTAAGTGAAATCAACAAATAACATAATCAAATCCCTAAATTAAGTAACACAAAGCATACCTTTTATGGTGTTTCAATGAAGCTTATGCAATAAAGTCAAATTTGAAACTTTAAGAGGAAAAAACAAACTTATGAAAGCCTCCCTACACCTTAATAGATCACAAAAAATTTAAACCAAGCAACAAAAGCATGATTATAGTATAATATATTTAGATTTAGACAATATGAACACCATTTGTCAAAATAGTGCAGTTTTTCAATTTTAACTTTGAAATAAACAGTTCTAACCTATAAAATGTCTCACAATCAACACAATATTGGAACCTTAAGCAATCCCTTAGGAGCATATCTAAAAAATAATAATGAATTTAGATCATTAAATGGATGCATTAAATCAACAACAAACAAGAATTGTTAAACTTGGACAACTTTGGAGCAACATGAAAAATTAGCTTAAATAAACAATAAAAAGGCTTAAAAAATTATAAAAAAAAACTCTAGTGCACTCCTAGGGACTTAAAAAATTAAAAAACAATAAACTTGCATCACTAAAAACGATTTTAAATTAAGAAAACTGAGATTGAAGGAAGAAAAAAATGATAACTTTAAACAATCTTTGTTCTTGGAGCTTCAATCAACAATTTGAGTGCTTAAATTTAAATTAAAAGATATAGTGTACTATTTAGACTATAACAAAACTTTTATGCTGATTTTTAAGGAACCAAAACATATTTGATTAGATAAAATGGAAGAACACATAAGTAAAACAAAAACAGAGATAATTTTGGGTATGTTTGCTTTTATGAGCTTGAAACGAATGAAATAAACACTCAAAATGTATGATCTACGAACCTTAAGTAAACTAGTGAGTATCTAAATAAAATGAAAACATAGAATTTGAAACATTAGAAATATATTTAAACCAAGAAAACAAAGATTAAATGAAGAGCAACAATAAACAATGACAGTTTTGACATATATGAATATATAAGCTTATACCAAATGAATTGAAACCTTAAACATGCAAACAATTAATCAAACGCACTCTTGAATGTTAAAAAAACTGTAACAAATAAGATTGTAGCTCTAAAAAGAAATTAAGCCAAAAGAAAACAAGAGAAAGAAAGATGAAACACTAAAGATCACAATCTAGACAGCTTTGAGTGTTTGAGAGAATTTGAGTTTGTAATCTTGTTTTAGAGCATAAATGATAGGAATGAATTTTATTATCTTTTTATATGTTATTTCATTTGAATTCATTCCTAATTTTTACTTTCATTGCTCATTTTGTATTCCTATTAATTTTACATGTAGATCTAATGATGGAATATAAATGAGGATATTCTAGTGAAAATTGGGCCATCATCTAGCATGACTACTTTTGTTAAGGGAAATAACTTAGAAGATGAATCC
>JAOXYD010092486.1:0-11973 GCA_028565735.1 Pinacopodium congolense
TTTGTGTCCAAGGGTTTTATTTTCTTTTTGGCAACATTAGAAATAACAATACACTCTAGCTCTCTGTGGGATCGACCTTGACTTGCCCTAGCTACTTAGTTAGGTTAGTTAAGTATTTTTATTATTGGGTAGCTTACGACGAGCTCACAAAAAGGTTAGCAGGATCATTCTAGTTTCTCATATGAACTTCCTATAGCTTTTTTCTAGCCTAGTTTTCCTTTTATCTACTGCCTTCTTTTATATTCTTTTTTTTATCATTCTTTTCAATTCATATTAATGTTATTAAACATATTAAAGAGCTTGAATTGCATAAAGCCTTTTCTTGGACTTTCTATCCCTTTGTTGATTATAGCTTCAAACCCAAGTAAATTAGTCAAGTAATAATAGAATATTAAAGGAGTTATGGAACTTTTATATGTATTAAATCCAAATACTTCCATAGGACTATGATTTGATGTTAGGATTTGGCCAAATTTAGTTTTGCTCCTTGCTAAAGTCTCCATATAGAAACTATTGATTAATGACTTGTCTAATTTCCTTTTCTGAGCATAGCTTCCTTATAATTTGTTATACCCATTAAACTTACTTCCAATGTAGCCTAAATTAGTTATCCTTACTGAACTTATGCAATCTCTAAACTCATTATAAAAGGTTATGTTGGTGCTTTTATTCTCTCATAAATATTTAGTTGCATTTGTTGTTATAATATAGTTAAAATCCCTTATAACCAAGGTGAGTTGACATTTCTTTCAAGATTAAGAAAATTACTCCATAAATTTCTCCTTTAGAATCTAAAGTTGGATGCATACTCTATTATCATATTTATTTTAGTTTGAGTAGATTTATAAATAAGAGCAAAATTCACCATTTAGTTTGAAAGAGAAGAAGAGCATGTCTAAAGACATTGGGACTATAAGCAACATTATTCTCCCATTATAGTGAGTGTCTAGGTTGGAAATTTTTTTTCAATTCCTATCTGCAAACCAAAGATTATTGCTTGAGATAGACTTCATTTTAGTCTGTATGACACGTATTAAGGCAAGTTTCATGTGAATTCAAAATATTGGCTATAACCATTTGTTTATCTAGGTTGTTCAACCCTCTAACTTACCATACAACTATAGACATTTAATGGAATAATACCTTAGGTTTTATTTTTCTCCTAGATTTCCTTTTGGTTGAATTGGTAGTCATATTATCAGTAGAACCTAATCTTGTCTTTTGCTTGTTCCCATCTAGAGATTCCTTTTCTTAAGTAGCTATCCCCTTTACATTACTTAAATTAACCTTCGAGTCATTCCTTTCTTCTATCCTACCACCAGTTTAATGTACCTTTGTACAATTTAATATAGGTTTATCCATCGTAACTTTTTTGTTAGTTTCATCTTATACCAGATTCTTCTCAATTTCAATTAGAATGATTGGTTGTTCCACTTTTATTTTATTGTTACCTTCCTTTTTATCCACACGTACCATATCTTAAGTAGATATACCCTCAGCAATGCTCTCATCTTCCTTGAGTTCTAGATCAACATGTAATCCATCTTCTTTATGATTCAATTTTACTTCACTCTCTCGATTTTTTATATCTAACATAGATCTGTTGCCAGCCAACATATTAGAAACCTAATAGACTATACCTAAAGGTTTAATAAAGGAAAGCAAATTTAACCAAGTTGGAATTAATTACAAAGTTTAAAAAACTTTAAAGATAAAATATGTGATATTTGAATTTATTAAAATTATGGAATTATTATAATTAAAGTTGGACTTTAATTATTTTTAGCATTTAATTTTAATATTAAGAAAAATAGTATTGATGGTAAAATTATTCTTCTCCCTCTCAAAATAGTATTGAGTTCTTTTTTTTCTTAGATTGACAGATACCATTATAAGCTGGATGCTTAGACAGTTGTGGTTTATGGATTCATAAGGAATAAAAGATTCAATATTAAAGCTAAATTTTCTTTTTTTTAAAGTAAGAAATTGTAAAATTATTTTCACTATACCTATAATTTCTTCATAGTTGGTTTTTCGACAATTCTTCGATGTTTGATTTGGCTTATTATTTTTTAGTTCATTTTTCATTTATCTTAAGAAGAAAAATATAAAGGGCAAAAAACCTATTTCAAAAGTTTCAAATTTCACATAACTCCTCCATATTTTTCATATGCTTAACAATAAACCAAGTTTAAAATGGCTTTCTTTAGTATTTTTTCATAACCAGTATTACTCGTAATCTTTCCTTCCATCATTTCATTCACATTTTAATGGAATAATTTCTAGTTATTAATATTTATTCTAGTTTATTTTGGATATCCAATTAAATGTAGTTTCTATTATCAACCTTATGTTTGTATGAATAACTGTTGAGTTTTGTTTGATCATTAGAATAAGTTGTGGGAGAAGAACTAAAGAAAAAAAGAGGTTTTAGGCATCATGTACTCAAAGGGATTACTCTCATAAAGCTCATAATAGGTATTGTCCTTTGTTTCTCAAGATTAAAAAAATTATGGTTTATTGGATTCAAATGTTCCTTGAACTAATGCTTGTCAGTTTACTACATGGATTGGTGTTTCTAATTGGTCTATAGTTGTATGGCCTTTAATAACAAAAAGACAAACTTTCTTCTTCAACACCAGTTTTGGAAAGTTTTTTGTTCTTGTATTTCATAATATAAGGAAGTGTTGCATCAATGAGGCTAATCCTGGATCTTGAGACTATAAATAAAGGCATATGAGATGCTTTAACTAGGTGTTCAAAAACTATTTATGGTTTTCAAGGATAAAATTTATAAATATAATTCAAAAGCTTATGATGGTTTATCTAGACTAGGCGCATCACATTTTGGATTATTCAAGTATGAAGGTATGGAATCCATCTATAAAAGGCAATTGACGTGGGTGTTTGGGTTCTTTCACAAATTATATGGTGTTAATGGCCTTATGATCCTCCTATTCTTTCTAATAGAAATCAAAGGTTTCGTGAGCATGCACCAATAATGATGGATCTAACACCCTAATTTAAAATCACATTTATTACTCATTTATTCAACTTTAGATCCCAATTTATTAGTAAACATAAACCTCTAATTTTTGCATTAAAATTTTTTTCTCAATTTATGATCCTAAGAAAGTTGAATAAATGGATGAATAAATGTATCAAATCCAATAAAATACTAAAAACTAAAGTACAACTTGATATTGTTCTAAAATGAATATGTAATGAATCTAAAATATCCTGCAACTTGCTAGCCCATCTATTATAGTCAATGAGGTAAGAACTCAAATACTGGGAAGTGTTAACCACTAAAATTCACTTTTTGAAAAATTTAAAGGATAAGGAATCAGCTACAACTCAATAAGGGTAACTAATGTATTGGCTATATTTAAGCATACTGGTTCTCTAATATATTGACTATTTCAGACATATGATAAATAGATATAATATATTTAAACAGGCTAGTACTATGATAATTCATAATAACAACACTAATATCCAATCATTTAATTTGCATAATAAGTACAATTGTAAGTATCATAGTAACATCACTAACTGATACAATTCATAATGATACATCATATAATCACATAGATTTGATTAACATAAATTCATCACATGATAACTCACAGTAATTCTTCAAGTAATCACCTATTATTTCCATATAAATAAATCACAAAATCACAATGACAAGTGCATACCAATTACTACTTACTAAAAAAACAAACCTTTAAAATATTCATGTAAAATTAAGTACTTATAATAGACACATAGCACTTAAATACATATGCAAGGGCATTTCAATTTGCCACTTCCACAAAACAAACTATCACAATATTTAACTATCACACAATATTTGTAATATATACATAGCATTCTACTACACCTATAGGCACATCAGTTTCCACATACCTAGTATATGTAATAGTCAAGATTAGACACCAAATATAAACCAACAATCCTCCACTTTATCACCACGGCCTTAGTATAAGAGTTAAACCATAAGTTAC
Organism: Pinacopodium congolense; assembly: GCA_028565735.1. Taxonomy (NCBI): domain Eukaryota; kingdom Viridiplantae; phylum Streptophyta; class Magnoliopsida; order Malpighiales; family Erythroxylaceae; genus Pinacopodium; species Pinacopodium congolense. The sequence continues at coordinate 4,011 of JAOXYD010092486.1, forward strand.
CAAAATTAAATTATGCAAATAAAAAAATGCTTCATCTTTTCTTAATTACTTGTCTTATAAAACCCCTAACTTTTAAGCTATAATTTATACACTTCATATTGCAAAACTTGTGATGCATGCTTTAAATAAGGGAAAGAAAAATGGAAGAGTGTAGATGAATTGTCTATGTTCATTTTTTTTACTATATTTGAAAACTAATGCATGCACTTCTGACTATAATAAATTATTATGTCAAATTTATATAAAATAATGATAACACAATATGAAAAACAACAAAATAAAGTATGAAACAGAGATAAGGCTGATTTATAGTGGTTCGGTTAAACAACCTGACCTACTTCAACTTTTTAAATTCCTTTTGGAAAATCAATTTTTTATTTCTTTAGTTTTTGAAAAGAAAATACCCACATAACATCTTCTTTGTCCCAAGTGAAAAGGAATCCTTACAAGTATCGTGCTTTTTAATGGAAGAAACTTTAATCCTTTGTTAATCTTATTAAAGGTTAGGAAAAAAAACTTGAAATAATGTACTTAAAACAAATTTTCCAATTGCAACAATTATATAACTATAGAACTAAAACTTTTCCTATCTCACTCACAATAATGAATATAGATTCAATATATACTATGCAATGGACATATATGCTCTTTAGTCTCTCGAGGCTTTTGTCAACTCTCGATTATGTCAAAACTTCCTCCCACAACTAATATATAAACTATTTATGCCTAAATAACCTAAAATGGTTATTAAAAATAAAATCCAATTTTTGTAATAGTTTTTCTCAAGAGCACTAGTTTAACACTCTACTATATTAGTCGGTTAGTGTGCCGCATTTGTTGATCAATTCATTAACTAGTATGGTTATGCAAACTCCTGATATAGAATTTGTCTTTCTTTTATGGTTAATAGTCAACTAGTATGATACATAGGATAACCAATGTATAACAATTACGCCTAAAAACTCGAAGCCTAGTAATTATCAACCAAATCACTACGTTAGTTAGTCAAACTTCCTAAAATAAGTTTTTTGAAAACTTCTTCAAATTATTTCAAAGATCAAAACATACTCTTTTGACGAAAACTTGACCTAAAATCAGTTTAGAAGTTTCTAAAAGTTTTCTTGAAGATTAAAAACTTTTCCTTATGGATAAAAAATTTATGAAAAAATTTCCTCTTAATTATGGAAAGATTTATGTATTATTCTCTTAATTATGGAAAGATTTATGCATTATGCCTTGAATTTATATGAAAATGATCATGCAATGATTTTTTTTACATCAAACACACTAAAATGATTATTTTTCCTACATATTTAAAGGCTTATGATGCTCCTCAATTATATGAGATCATGATCAAAACCGCTACTAAACTAGGAGATAAATTAGTTATAAAACACACAAATGTGCTACAAAATCTTGGAAAAAATTGGATCATTACTGAGTTATTGAGATGAAGTGTCCTGAGGATGGATCCATCTTAAAGTACTTCATTGAAAGAGAATATGTCTATGATTTTTAACTAGATTAAACCCTAATTGTTTTGGAAAGTAAAATGGAATAAATTAAATGAAGAATCTATAAAGATCTTTAATACAAAGTGTAGTAAAATATAGCCAAGTGAGCACCATTATAATTAGAAGCATTCTAAAGGCCAAAAGAAAGTTATCATGGGTGTATGGGGTGGAAAATTGTATCTAGCCAATATTTCAAGCTTTTAGGAGGTTTTATCATAAGTTAAGATCTCCTATTCTAGCCATAAATACACTTAATCCATTTTAAGTTTTTTTTTGGTCAAGAATGATGCATCCTTCCTATAATTGTTGAATATTTTGTTATTTCTCTCCCTTTAAATTGCATATATGCAGTAGTCAAAACATATTTTGAAGGTAGTATGATTTACCTTGGTGAGCTTATAGGGGAGAGCATCCTAATTAGATATGTTAAACCACCTCTACTCTTTACAATGATGGTTGTATAATGCCTTTAGATTGTTCCAGAGTTGGTTGGAGTAATTACATTTAAAGATTAAGTGATTTGCACTTTCAAATTCATTGGTGCCTAAATTACACAAAATATCACTATTAATCTTACTTCTAACTTTATCTAGGGTGCTCAATCTATTTTTAACTACAAGCCATAAGATAAAAGACATCTTTAGAAGGCTATGTTTAAACCATACTAGCTTATACTATGATATATGTAGGGAATTTACCTTGATAAGGATCGAGACAGAATGATTTGAAAAAGACCCTAGTTGTGTCTTAGTCAGATCACCTTATCACCTCTATTCTAGTGGGGGAATTAGTCAAGTAAATTGGAGCTTATGAGGCTTGATATCTTGAAGTTGCACTTTTACTGATTTCTTACTATTAGTTTCTTAACCTTTGTTTTAGGGGGAAAGATATCTGCAATTATTAGCTTTAGGAATGAGATAAGTCTAGTTCTTATATCAGATTGAGATATTTGCTCATTTTTGACTAAATGATAAAAACATATCATCTTCAATAATTACTATGAGGTCCACAAGGTGTGTGATTTTTGTTAATTTCCTAGAAGCTACTTCCAAATTTAAGTGGATCTATCTCACCTATAATGCCTTCTTGTCAATCAATATCCTTGATATTCTTTTAGTTAAACATACTTTGATTTTAGTAGAGATAGGTTAAAGAAAAGACCTCCCTATATTCTTGATATAATGATTTTTTGCCATTTAACTTTTGCATTCCCTTGCTTTATTCTATCTCCATTTCATAAGAAGTTTCTTATAATTTTTTCAATTGTATCAACCAGCTTCTTAGTTAAAAATATGAGAGATCTAATTCATATGAAATTATTGAGGATTAAGAAGATTAGTTGTCTTTTTCCTACAAAATAAGGACTCTTTTTTCACTAACTTCCAATTCTCTCATGAATCCTTTTTAAATTCAATTAATAGTCTTAGTAAGATGGCTTCTTAGAGATAAGAGGTAGACTAAGATATGTAGTTGGGAGATCTTTGATTTGTAGATTAGGATAGCCTAAAATTGTGTCTATTTAAGATCTTACAACATCTAATAACAAAATGTGACTTTTTTCTCTATTTATCTTCAAGCTAAATATACAAGAGAAGGTTTGCAATGTCTCCATCATGATATTTATAAATTTCAGATCTACCCTACATAGGAGAGGAAGATAATCTGTAAAAAAAAACCTATAAATGTTTAATTCCTTACACCTGTGATGGAGTAAGGCTTTGGAACTCAACTTAATTGTGTAATTGAGTTGTCTAGAGAGTGATAGGACTCTTTTTATACATATTTTGATCTTGATTCAATAGTTAATTCCTAGGTTTGAGACAAATTTTCATGTGAATTCTATGCATATTAGTATTAAATTTTGGATATGAAATTAATCATTACGATTCTGTAAAAATGAATGTTTTTATAGGTCTTGATTGACATATTTATTCATGGAAGTGGTTAGATGATTTATAAGATCAAAAGGTTAAAGTGAAATAGCTTTCTAATGAGTTCTATGGTTTTACCTAAGTCCAGGGGCTAAGCTATGAAATCTTCTAAGAGAAATGTCATTTTAAGAAAATGATCCAATGTCTAGTCCTACAACCATGATTCTAGTTGTGGGACAATCAGGCTCCAGCTTCTATATAAGCACAGTTTTAGGTTTTCTAAGGATTTTTGATATTTTGAAGACTTAGAGCTTCCACCAAGAGAATAGAGGTCAAATCTAAGCTAATTTTATAAAATTTGGGAGTAAATTAAAGAAGAGAATTAAAGAGATTTATTCAGCTTTCCAAATAAAAGAGAGTTTCCAGAAACATCCATTAAAGAGTAAAGGCTCAAGAGTAACCATAAGAATGAGTTTTTTCATGTCTTTATTTTTTTGACTGTTTTTGTATTCTTTGTTATGATTATGAGCTAAATTCCTATAAGATCTAGATGATAGAAGCCCTAAGATGTCATGTTTATTGATTATTTCTTCATTAAGTGTATTAATTTTCATTTTTATCTTAGGTTTATCTATGGATATATTATAATGGATTTGAGGCTTTTATAATGCAATTTTAATTCCATTATTTGATTCCATATATCTATATTAAAAAATAATTTGTATGAATAAATCAATCCATAGATAAAGAGGCTTGTATGGGGTAATAGAAATAGGCTTACATAAATTTCATGGGTTAGATTGAAACTTAGCCAAAATAATAGAATATATAAAATAGGGTGATTCATCCAATTGGGTTTTTAAATAAAAAGAAACTTTAAATAATCTACTAAGAAGATAGAAGTTATATTACTCAATATCGATTATTATTGAATAATATTAAATCTAGATTAAACAATGAACACATTAATATATTAGGGGAATCCATCATCTAGGTCTTAACTTCATAAATTACATTCTTAATCTCCTAAGTTGTTTTGGAATTGTTACTTACTTAGTTTACTTTTAACTAATTATTAATTAATCATCAATTTTAATAGGTTAGATAATAGGGAAATGGAAAGTAATTATAGTCGTACAATCCTTGTGGGACAATATTCAAACTCATATAAGCTATACTATAAAACGATAGTTCACTTGTCTATTGGGTGTTGGTAATTTTTTTAGTTTAGGTTCATGATTTTATTTCATTTTTGATCATATAAGAACATGATCAAGTTTTTAGTGTTGTTATTGAGGATTGAGGATATTATAAAATCCTTCTCTTTATTAGTCTACTCATTTTTCTTTTCATTATTTTGCTTTACATGACTAATTATCTAGGACTTATTTTTCTTAATCTTATGTTTGGAGCTTTAAATTATATGTAGTTGACATAATGGCATGGCAAGGTTACCATTGGCAAGATCTCTAGTGGTCTACAAATAAAGGAGAGTTGATTTATGATCTAAAAGATGGTTAGACAAGCCACCAATATCAATGGGACAATACCTACAACTCTAGTTAGATAAAACACCCAATTTACGCTTGCTTAATAAGAGCTACTTTTGAACTACCCTCACAAGTTTATCATTAATAACGGTTTGAAGATGAGTGAAGATTTTCATTATATGGGCCTTAAGTGAATTTATATCTAGCAGTAAGATCAGTTAAGAAAAATTAAAAGTTTCTTATTACAACTTGGCAATCTAAATGGAGTAGTAAGTTGAATTAATTACTTAATATAAGTTGAACCACCTAACATTGCTAAAGAGTAATTAAGGGAGCAAGAATATGTAAATTCAACTATAAGCAAAGTGAAGTTGAAAAATAAGTTTAATAGGAATAATGAGAAATTTATTAAGGGTAAGGACATTAAGGAAGACAAGGAAGCATTTGAGAATGTTTAATGGTATCAAGACTTCTTTCTATGGTATTATAGGTTTTGAGCATCGAATGAGGATTGTTTATAAACACTTCATTATATGGATTGCATGAAAGGTAAAAGTAATGAAAAACGAAGTTTAATAGTTAGTGTAATCAACAAAAGGTGGTGACCTGCCATCATAAAAATGAAGAACAAGTTTTAGGCTATAAATCAAAGAAGAGAATTTCAATTTTTTTGACATTAAGATCCAGCTAAACGACCTTAAAAAGTACTTGTTAAGAGGCAACCTAACATTATTCTTATCTCTTTTCTTGTTTTCCATTATGACTTTTAGCATTTGTTGCATTATTTTATTTTATTTTCCTTTTAAATTTATTTCCAAAATATGTTTAAAATTTTTTTTATATAAAAATCCATACTTAATGTTCATATTAACAATCATATAGAATAGAATTATCTCTACCTGGCCTACTTACGGGCTTAAACTTTTGAGGGAGTACTGTTTTCTTTTCTCTCATACTTATTGTTTTTTATTTTGCTTTGTATATCAGAAATTGAGGACAAGTTGATATAAGTGTGGGGGGGGGGGGGAGACAAATACAACATTTATTTATACTTACACACTTAAATTATTGGGAGTTTGAGGATAATTACTATTGATATCTCACATACAATGATTTTTCTTACTTGATTGTTAATTTTTTATTCCAATTAAATTTATATATCTACCATAGTGAGTACTGAATAACTCTTCAATGATTTCTAACTTCTGAATTTTCTTTTCTTTTTTTATTGAATTGTATGTGTTTTTGACCCTTATGTGCAATATTAGGTTTCTAGGAAAATTTTACATGAATTGTTATGCAAATTTAGAAAAAAGGTTTGTAGGTTAATGGTTAGAAGTAAAAAAAAAGTGTGTGAAAAATAAATAAGGATAATTTTCACTCCACTAGCTTCATATCATTAAAAAGGTCTAAGTTAATAAATGGTACTAGTAGTCATTTAAGAGGGTAACCTAATTGAGTAACTAAAGATATTCATGACAAGGAGTTCACCTTCACATCGAAGGCCTAGTTGACATCTTAAACAAGCTTCTAAGAGTATCCTATTTGAGTAATTTGTGGCATTCATGAAAAGGTATTTTTCATCACGTCAAAAGGCTAAGTGAGCTCTAATTCAAATTTCAAATGCTCTCAAAACACTTTTAATTGAATTTGTGTAATTATTTATATGTAATTACTCAGATGCTTAGGATTGTGTATGGAGGGTTTTTATTACTAATTATATGTTTGCATATAAAACAAATTTTGTCATGATGGAGTTAGAAAATATGAACTATGCTTAGATATATTGGTTTGCATTTTATTTCACACCCAATGAACTATCAACTTCCTTTAAAATTGTTTTGAGGGAGTGTCTAAGTAGTTTTTTAAAGACAAGCAATGGTTCAAGCGTGAGCTTATTTGACAGTACTTTTGCTATACATATTTTGAGCACGATTTGACAGTTAAATTTATAGGTTTGAGGCAATTTTCATATGAATTCTATGCTTATTTGTATTAAACTTTAGATGTGATACTGCTCATGATGATTTCGATAAAAATGAATGTTTTTGTAAACCTTAGTAGGCATATTTATTTATGGAAGTAGTTGGATGATTTGTGGGATCAGAAAGTTGAAGAGAAATAGTTTATAGTGAGTTATATTATTTGTTCAACCATCATGGCCTAAGTCAAATAATTTTCTAAAAGAAGCATCATTTGGAGTAGGGTTTCTCACAACTCTATGGCTAGTTCATCTAACTCTTATATAAGGGAATTTTTAGGTTTTATTGAGAACTTTTGATCTTTTGGAGACCTAGAGTCACCACCAAGAGACTAGAGGTCAATTACAAGGAACTTTTATAGAGTATTGAAGGAAATCGAGGATGAGAATTGAAGAGATTTATCAAAATTTCGATATCAATGAGAGTTTCTAGTAACGTCCATTAAGGAGTAAGGGATAAAGAACAACTATGTGAATGGTTTTCTCCATGCCTTTGTCTTCTTTAATTGTTGTTGTATTTGTATTATTGTGAATTGAATTCTCACAGGATCTATATGATATAAACCCTAAGATGTAGTGCTTATCATTTGTTTTGTTGAATTAATGAAAATTTTCTAAGTTTTATCTTAGGTTTGTCTATAGATATATTATATTATATTTGAGACTTTTGAAAATCAATTTCAATACCATTATTTGATTTTATATATCTAGATTGAGAAATCATTTATATGAGTAGATAAATCGATAAATAAAAAGGCTTTCATGGGGTACTAAAGATGGTATTACATAAGTTTTTCGAGCTATATTCAAACCTAGACAAAATAATAGAATCTATAGAATAAGGTGGTGCATCCAATTGAATTTTGAATATAATTTAATTTATGGATTCCATGGTCTAAATGAACTTTGGTAAAAAATTGAATTAAGATTAAACAATGAACATATTAATGTCATAGGCTGATTTATTAGCTAGGTCTTAGATAACTATTGATCCATCATCAATTTGGATAGCTTAGATAATAAGGAGATGAAAAGTACTAGTATCTATATAATCCTTGTGGGACAACCTTCAAACTCACATAACGTACTCTATAAAATGATAGGTGC
>JAOXYD010092507.1:0-11972 GCA_028565735.1 Pinacopodium congolense
ATATATTTAACTTTAAGATTTAAATAATATTTAAATTTGAAAAAGTTTCAAAGTATTTTATTTAGATTTAATCAGAATTGAGTATAAAAAAAGTCGTTTAAGTTATATAAAATTATATTTAAATCAAATTATTTTCAACATAAAAAATTTATCAATTTAAAGTAATTATTTTTTAAAAAGGAATTTAAATTAATTATTACTATATTATTTGCACAATAAATTTGTTTGTTTACTTTCATATATATGCAATATTATAAATATTGAATTTGTAAAAAATAAAATCTTTATTAATTTTTTAAATTTTAATTTAATACTTTATGAAAAGAATACAATATTTAAAACACATATTTTTTAATTATTAAAAAATTTATTTTAATTATTAAAATAATTTATTAATTAGGTTTAATATCATTTATGTCCTTATACTTTGCTAAACTATCAATTTATAATTTGATAAACTATCAGATAAGTTCTTAAAATTTCAAATTATTTTCGCTATTAGTTTAGTGCCACGTGGACACATAAGTCCACATAGGACAGAAATAATGAAAGGACTAACGGTGAAAGTAATTTGAAACCTTAGGGACTTATTTGTTAGTTTTGAAACTATAAAGTCCTAATTAATATTTTACCAAACCACAGGAGGTCTGGATGAATTTAACCCAAAGAATAATTATTCTTTGATATCATTATTTCATAAGTGAAGATACATATATATACATATTCTAAAGTCCTATAATATTATATTTTTGTTATGTGGGATATATATATATATATATATATATATATATAATCTTATACTCTATAACACTTCCCCTCAAGCTGAAACATGAACGTTAATCATACTCATCTTGTTACAAATATAATTGACGAAATTTGGTGAAGATGCAATACGATATTGTAAAGTAACAATTGAGGACAATGCAAGGAAACGGATAAATTTTGCCAATGATTGGATAAATTTGGCTAGATAACTTGTAGGTAGTATGGTGGCCAGGCACAAGAAAAGGTGGTATTGATTCTAGAAAGAGGTTGCACACAACTCCACACATTAATGTATAACAAGAATGACATAAACTTTGGGTGACATGTGGGACTTACACACTAATCCTTTGGTGACTTGCAATTCAATTGGCGACACAACTCCTTAAACTGATGGTGATAAAAGATGAGCACTCTTAAGAGTAATCCAAAAAACAAATTATATTAGTACTACTTACTATAGAAATAATTGAATTTTTTTTTTAGATTTGCTCTCTAGGATAATTAGGTTGGTATTGCTAACTCTGGATAGATACTACTCACTTTGGCTTCAAAGATAAAGAAAATCCAGATACGTGGTTATCAAAGATAAATCACTGCTCTCTTAGCTACTAGTGCTAGAACGCTGATATCTTTATTTCATAAATAAAGATACATGTAATACATATTCTAAAGTCTTAGCATATTATATTTTTCTCATATGTATATATATAAATAATCTATACTCTACACAAATTTTGAATTATTAAGTTACATTTTAAAGAGACTTAAACTTTAGTCAAAATTAAAAAAAATGTTATTATTGTGGATTTTTTAATAAAAAATTGGAAATGAATAAATTATTAACCTTATAAAAATATAAGGGATAATAATGGGGATGGGAAATATAAAGAAGCAAAAATGTATTGAAATATTTTTAGTATAAAGGTATAATTGTCACTGGCATTCAGTTAATACTTAAGGATAAAGATATACTTAAGATAGATTTGAAAATTTACTAATTTTATACAATTATTTAAATAAAAAATTAAAAGATCTTATGCTTTATCATAGATATTAAAATTTGAAACAAAAACTAACTAAAAAGATAAAGAAAACTATAAAAAAATTATCTTCTAATAAACTTTTGTAAATATTCTAAGTTTTGATTTAATAATTTCAAACTTTGACTTGAGTAAAGCCTTTGTTAATATATTTATAATATGATTTCGTAAAGTACAACAAACTAGATATATTTTAAACATTTTTTTAATTCTCAAATGATATGATACTCAACAGTTATGTGTTTTGTTCTTTTATATTGAATGGAGGAGGTTAATGCATTTATATTTTAGTGACAAAAAAATCATTTATTATTGATGGTTTATATCATGTGAAAGATAGATCAAATATTACATGGAGAAAGTATACTCAATAAATCTCACAATGATCTCTTAATTAAGGAGATTTAACTTATGGAGATGTTTGAAACATAAAATTTTCTACTTTAAAAACCTTAAGGAATGTTTGGATATTCTATAAAGGAGTATATGCACTTATGGTACAAATTGCAAGGTAAAGTTGAAAAATTTTAAAAAAGTGAAATTTAAGGAGTTGCCCATAAAAAGGACATTTAATCTTCAAAAGTCACTTCCGCCTTGCCTATTTAAGAAAAAGTATCTTGATTAGGAATAGTCACGATTCAATGTTATCTAATCAATGGTAACTTTCATATTAAGGGTTCAATAACAACTTGAAGGATCCAAATATTATTTCAAAGGTTTGAAATATAAATAGACTTATTGTGAATGAAGAAAAACAACTTTTGGAGTAATTATAAAATTAGATGTTTATTAAAAACATTTTTTATAATAACTTGTGAGCAACGTGTATTGAGTTCATAAATATTGAATAATAACTTTTAGGTGATTTATTGACTGAATTTTGCTGAGTTAGTATTATTAGTTTTTATAATGAGGCTTGAATTGATTTTTGTTAACTCTTTGAGATCATTCAACAATAAAAATTATTTCTCTTAATTTGCATTTAAAAGGTTAATGGATTCAACGCCCAAAAAGATTTGAGAAAAGTGTAATTAGGTTCAATGAGGGAACCTCACTATAAATTTTGGTGTTATTTCTTTCCCTTTTGATACTTTGTCTACTTGTTCCATATCAATTATGGCTTATACTTTATATTGAATTTAATAACATACTTGTAACATGCCTCATACTCCATTGCACTCCATCTTCATAGTTAAGCATGTTTAGTTAGCCATTTAATTTGGCTTAAATTTTCCATATTGATATCCCCTATGGTTTCAATTATTTATAAAACTACCCTTATTATTTTTAATTATGAAAAAAAATAATTTTGTACTGTTAGAATTTTAATAAACCTAATGTTAAGTTTATGCTAAATTGAGAGAAAATGCTTTCTTTTCTCTTTAGCTGGTAGTTCCTTGGCTTGAATAATCTTCTTCCCCATGTCATTTAAACCTCCTCATCACCCTTCTTCTTGCTACCAACTCCTTAACGTCTTCTTCATTTTCTTTATTTTTTTTTTGCTTTAGCTCTTTTGCTACCCCTTTCAGATTCTACATCTCTTTGTTGCTTCTTGATTTTTTTTCTTACTATTAATTCCCCTTACTCGTCTTGTTTTGCTTTTCATCTCTTACTTTTACCCCAAGAACTTTGGCTTGATAGCAAGCTAACATACTTTGTTCTTTTGGCAAACTGCTCCAGAGATTCTTTATTTATTTTTTGTTGTTTATCAGCTTCTATTCTTCTTTTCCTGCCTTAATTTTTTAATACTTTTCTTGTAACTAACTTTCACATTCTAGAAAAGTAACTTCCCCTCTTTTCTCTTCTAACTCTTAATGAGTCTTAGTAATTTGAAGGTTCCTACTCTTTCTATAATCTCTCTCTCTTCAGTCGCTCCACATTATTCTCCCATTCCCACTAGTTCTCCATTCTAACTTTCTCTCTCTAGTAAAAGTGGCTTACCTTTAGACTTTTTATCTGTGGGTGTAGCAGCTATTACGCCAATGCCACTGTCTTCCTAACCTAGCTCCTCTTGCTCTCATCCATTTTCTTCATATAAAGGCAACATGCATGATGCTCCAACTCCCTTCCTTGTTACTTTAGCTACTATTAAAAGGGATCATCTGACTAGGGGCAGGGGTTAATTGAACATATATAGAAAAATTCTCTTCCTACGACCTAAAAGTTTAGCCTCTGCTTTATTATACGGTGATAGTGGCTAGCTTCTTCGGCATCTTCAGGTGCCTACTTCTAGTAGATCTATAGGCATTAAAAGTTGAGTTTCGAGGCTTTATAAGACTTTCTTTTTATGCTTTAAAGAAGGCTTTTAGCTGGCTAATTGAGTAGTCTTTTTGCATAGTTAAGATTTTTACCAAAATTAGAAATAAGAGGATTTTTCTCGATTATCACTATCTCTCATTCACTTAAATAAGAGCTAACCTTGGTTCTTAAGGTCCTGAGACGAATCAATTCCCGCTCTTATTCTAACTCGAATCTTTTTAAACTATTATATAAGTAGATGTGCAGAATTGTAAACACACTTGATGATTTCATTCCTAATCCTAGAATCATTTATTCACATAAAGTGGTAAGAATTTTACTTGACTAAAAACTGAATCAAGGCCCTAAAATATTAGTAAAGGCTAAAGCAAAATTAACTAGTGGTGGTTAGTTGAAGTTGTAGTAGGTAACCACTCCCTTCTTAGGGAACCATACATGTGGCATGCATTATTACTCCCCTAGTGGATATATTAAAGTATGGAGCAGCTAAGTTGAATGACTCCATAGTTGGCCTTTTTTTTTGTAGAAAAAGGCATGTTTTTCATGTTAAATAGAGATGGAAACAACTTAAATAGAATAAGTATAGACTGCGAGAGGTAGTTCTAAATGAGCAAGACCTTTTCCTGTTTGTATTTTACTTTTGTAAAATCTATCAACAAAATGTTATAGGAGGGGCTTCTACATATCCAGAATAATACAATAATTTTACAGCAATAAAAAAATGGAATGCAACTTGAATTGATGAGAACAATACACATTCCTATATGAATTAACTTCCTTAACTTTCCCCTTAAATATAGATCAAAGATTAGTCTTAGCTACCTGGGCTAGCTATGTGGGTAAGCTTACGTACATGTACAAGAACACAAATTCAATGAAAAGAATAAGGTATGCAAGAATTTGTGTTAAAATCCAACTCCATCAAGATTTGTTAGACTTTGTTCCCTTCAAGAGACTAAATAAGAATGAAAACTAGTAAAGGATGAAAGATTGATCTCTTACCAATTAAAGCCTAACCTACTATATAAGGGGAAAGAGTGAAGAAGGATAGGTAGATTGTTTGAAAAAGGAGATTACTAAGAACTAATGAACAAGGACGATTAGATAAAAGATGAGTAGGAAAGCTTAGACACTCATATAGGATTGAAATTTTCCTTAAATGCAAAACAAGATAATGGTACCCGTGGTTTAGAGAGGAAACTTATAACAGAAAATGTTGACTTGGTTAATAAAATATAGAGAGTTGAATTATATTCATGCCACTTTTGTATATATAATAAAAATAGCCTTTTATAGAGATGAATTATAGAAAAATATTAAGAAATTAAGTCACAATATCAACACCCTATGGCTAATAGCTGGTGACTTTAATTTAACCCTTCAGGCCTTATAATCTTATGGAGTCATTAACATGAAAACTCCTTGTAATGAATTTAAATCATACATATCATATTTGAAAATTACTGATTTAAGGTATGAAAGATGCTACTTTGCATGGAACAATAGGCAAAGTGGAGACCATCTAATTAGAAAGAAGTTGGATAAAGCTTTGGAAAATGATTCATAGATAGCTGGATTTTATACATGCAAATCTATCTTTAACTATTATGTCATTTCTGATAACTCCCCTATTGAGATTTATAATGTAGAGATATGGTAACCTAAAGCCACTGATTTTAGGTTTCATAATTACCTAGTGAATGTAGATGGTTATATTAAGTTTTTCAAGAAAGGAATGTTATTTAGGATGTATGGATATGAACAATACAAGTGTTTCAGGAAATTGCAGGCAATTATGGAGGAATTAAAGGCTCTTAATTTGGAAATCTATCATAGCAAAAGAGAAAAATATAAAGTTTAGTAAGGCGCAAATTATTTAGTTATAGGAAGAGTTATAAAAGGGACCTAGCAATCTTGTCAAATTTGAATAGGAAAGGAATGCTCTAAGTAGTTACACTGAGGCATTAGAAGCATATCACTCTCTTCTTAAAAAAAAATCTAGAGTTTAATGGCTGTAATATAAGGACAAAAATTCATCTTTCTTTTACAAATCTATCCTATTTAAGAGAAATACTAATAATAACACTGAATTAATTGACTTAGATTAAGAAACTTCATGAGCTGAAATGTGAGCAAGTTATACTTGAATTTTTCATCACAGGTGAATTACTGAAGGAATTCAACAAGACCTTCCTTTATCTAGTACCTAAAACTCCTAATCCCTCCTCTTTGAAAGGCTTTAGGCCTATTTCATGTTGCAACATCATTTACAAAATCATATCGAGGATATTAGCATCTAGGCTAAAGGAGATATTTAAATTTATTTTCAATACTTCTCAAGGAACTTTCATTAAAGGGAGAAATATTTAAGATAATATCACACTTGCACATAATTTTTCAAGGAAACCATAAGAGAAAGTCTCATAAGAATTGAGTCTTGAGGATAGACTTTACAAAGCCTTTGACTTAGTAGATTGTAATTTCCTAGCCAATTTAATAATAGCTTTTGTCTTCCCAAATAAACATACCAACTTAATACACCAATGCATTTCAACCACAACTTTTAGTGTATTAGTCAATGGAAAAACTAATTGTTATTCCCAAGGAAGAAGAGGCCTGAGGTAAGGAGATCCACTTTGTCCATACCTCGTTAAACCAATAAGATAAGAGATTTTAGATTCCCAAAGAAATTTACCAATTAGATATACCGATGCATTTCAATCGCATCTTTTAATGTATTAGTCAATGGAGAGCCTATTTATTATTTCCAAGGAAGAAGAGGCCTGAGGCTAGGGGATCCACTCTCTCCATGCCTTGTTATCCTCTGAATTGAGGTATTCTACAAGCTAAGTTATGTAAAAATTACAATTTTCCCAAGATTTAAATGCAAGAAATTAGAGCTCTTTTCTTTCACTTTTTACCAATGATCTCTTGCTATTTTGTGGAGCCCATATCCCTTCAATCAAGGCACTTAAGAAGCCCTTGATTGAATTAAATCACTATTAATTTTATCTCTTAACAAAAATAAGGTAGTTTGTACATATTGACAAGTGTAGTAAAGTAAGAGGTTAGAATATTTATAATAAGTGGTATAAAACCTATGCAGATGCGATTCAAATACCTAGGAATTCTATTTACCACAAGTAAACCTTCCTTTAAGTATTGTTATCCTTTAGTGGAGATAATTTAAAGGAGAGTAGAGAGATGGTGCAATAAAAATCCTTTCTTTTATAGGAAGAATGTAGTTAAATCACCTTAATGTTAACCAATATGGCAGCTTAGTCGATTTCTCACATTACGCCATCTAAGGAGATCTCTAAGCAATAGATAGGATGTTAAGGAATTTTCTTTAAACTAGGGAAACTCTCAAGAAGGGAAAAGTTAAAGTAAAATGAGGTGATATTTGCCTGCAAAAAGAGGAGGGTGAATTAGGCATAATTTTAACTAAATTTGCAATTGAATTGGCTCTAACTAAGAGAATCCAAAAAATTTTAAATGACAAGAAAGCCCTTTGGATTAAATGGCTTAACAATCATAACTTGGAAGGCAAAAACATATAGGATATCAAGCCTAGATCAAACTCATTTTGGATTATGTTACAACCGCTAAAACATAAAGAAAAGATGCACAAAGAGGTTAAACACAAGATTTGGAATGGAGGAAATACTAGCTTTTAGTTTGATAATTAGTTTAAACTAAGTCCTCTTGATCTTATCCCTCCAATCCTCAACCTAAGACACGTGCTCCCTCCTAATGCCAAATTCAAGGAGATTATTAAGGAGAATAAATGGCATTCCTCTTTTAGATGCTCCTCTTTTATAAAAAACAACCTCCCTCCTTATAACCCATGTCAAAGTTAAAAGGACATGATTTTGTGGATGAGGTATCTCTTTGAAAAATTCAATAACAAATCTTATCTCTCTCTCTATTCAGAGATGCCTCCCCAAAGTCACATGGTTCAGGATTGTTTGGTTCAAAGTAGGCATTCCTAGAATTGTTGTAATCATGTGGCTGGCTATCAATAATACCTTAGCACATTATACTAAATTAAAAGCAATGGAAATCTTCCTATAACATGTTGTATAGTGAATCTAAAAATTTAGACCATCTCCTGTTCAAGGGCAGATATGTTACTCCCTATGGAACAAAATACAAACGCTTTATAACTTATATTGCAAAGAAACAACCTAAACAAGTATGATCCAATGGATCATTTCTCTTCAACAGCCCAATGTACATGACCTATCTCTTTTTAAAATTACAAGAGCCAATTGTGTTTACTCAATTTAAAGGATAAGGAATGTTAGAATTTTCAAGGGAATAAGCCAAACATCAACATATTTCACTCTTTTATCACTAGCATGGATTAGAGAAGCTCTAGAAGCTAAAATGGCTAATTTGAATATCTCAACAAAGGTTAGAAGGAATTGGAATATTTAAGGTGAGTTCTGTATGCCACACCAACAAGAACTTTAAGTAATTAAGAGTAGAGACTAGAAAGTGAGACAATAAAATTTTCCTATCTATAATAGAAGTGTCTAACTATGTTCATTAGTAACTATATGGTTGTGATGTATTGATTTTGACCTTTTATAGTGCTTTTAAGTGCAACTCTTTCACTTATTAATTAATTTACTATTCAATTTCCAAAAAATGTTTCTACCAAGCTTTTTTTAATATTGGATGTTATGTAATTGACTATTGTAAACTAGACAATGTTTATATAAATGCTATTATATGTACAACATTCAATTAAATAATGATCTACAATATAAAAACTTGATGAGTACTTAAAAAAAGGTTGTAGTTTAGAGTTCTTATATTACATAGTTCTTTTTTAGTAATTTAAAATAAGTGTAGTAGTTTTTTAGATAAGTGAAAATGCATAGGAAGTATGTATCTTTGACCTAATTTTTAAAACACCCCAATCATTTGCCTCTTAGGTGTTGTTTAGGATAATAATCTTATAAGATAAGGTGTTATTTAGCTTAATTGCATCTATCTAGCCATATAATGATAAAATGATAGCAAATCTAGGTAGGGCTAATCAAGAAGAAGAATATTATTTTTTAATGATAATAATTACTTTTAGTGAAAATTACTCATATAGTTTTTCTTAATTACAAAAAGATTAATTTATAAAATACAATTAAAGAGAAAATCATTATTTTTACTGAATTAATAATGATTTATGACACAACCACCCTTATATTTAAGAAGGCAGGTAAATGGGATGTGAAAAATAAGACAAAGATTATGTTAAATTTTAATACAAATAAAATAATTCATATAATTAATATAGGATCATATCACCAAAAAAAAAAACAAATCACAATCTAATTTAAACTCTATCAAATTATATTAAAGTAAAAGCATCTTAATAAACACAAATGGTTTTTCTGAATAAATGAAATTGTAATTGTATTAAAAGAAGAGATACTCTTAAAGGAGTTACAAAGTGACATGGCATTATAATGATAGAACTCTAGACTATTGAATTCCATAGAACTTACTAAAGGGTATTCAGTTATAAGGAGAGAAACCGAATAAGACTATCTAATTTTAAAACTTATCTGCTTTTAATCCATCAGATTAAGATAGAGTGAATAGACTTGCTCTTGAACAAGGATGCTACAACTCATTCCTGCATTAAGTTACAACAGATTCCTAGATTTACAAGTTCTAGCTCCTTAAAGTTCTTTCGGTGAGGTTGAGGTATGAGAGCTTACTTTAGGATAAAGTGTAACCTAGAACAATCTTCTTTAAGGTGAAAATCTTACTTTAAAGTGAAGAATAATCCAAAACAATCTTCTTTAAATGGGTGAAGAGTTACCACCACCCCCAATCTTAACAAATTCAACCCCAATACACAAGCGCCTAAACTCACTTAAGATAAGATCAAAATTAACAAAAAAAAAAAAACTCTATGCTTGACTAAAACAATACTTAAATAAGGCTAAAAAATGCAACAAATGCAAATGTATAAAACTCGCCAAGCTCTCAAACTTATAAACACATAAACCAACTTGAAAACTTAATCAGTGAATTCACAATCATCAAACATACATAAAGATTATTCTCTAGCACTTAAAACATGTATTTATAGCCTCCCCATACTCCAAAACTTGTTAAAGGCTCAATCTAGCTGTTAGAAACAATTATAAAATCGTTGGATTGAAAACTATTTGTTTTATCTACTTTTAAGATCATTTAGTCGACCAATGTTCGTCGAATAGTCAACTAGCCATTAGCTGCTCACTCCCTTTATTTGGTCAACTAATGTGCCTATTTTTAAGGCATTAGTAGATTGACCTTTAACATTGGTCGACTGGTGGTTTTAAAAACTTAATTGATCAACCAGTTCCTAAACACTAATCCACTGGTTGTTTTACAAAGCCATTTCCTAGATTCTGCAGCACACAAAAACCGATCCAAACATCCCAAAACCAATTCCTTTATTCTAAACATTAATTTATAAAGTTTTGAAACTTTCTCAAAGTAATTTTAAATTCCAAGACCTTTCAATTTAGTTAAAAAACAAATTATATCTTGGTTTATAATAATTTGAGTACATTTTGAAAACTTTCAATTTATACTCAAGTACAAAGCGTTCCTAAAGATTCCAAAGTCATTTCTTTCATTCCAAACTCTCAAGGCCTAATGCATTGAGAAAGTCAAGATAAGATTTACAAACAATGATAAAAATGTAAACATATTCAATCTTCTCCTTGGTCATAATCTCTTCTCCACTTTAGTTCTTACTCAACCATTTTCATATTAAATATCAACTTTTGGGCTTTAAGATGTATTAATGCTGTTCATCTAAATTCTTATCTTTCAAATTATATCAAAATCAAAACATTAGTAATAATTATATTTTATCATCATCAAAACTATTAATTGAATCCTTCCTTAGTTCAACATAATTTGTCCTTACTGTTAAGGTTATCATTTACATTAAGAAAAAATCTATACATTTAGTGCACATTAAGATTAGCATTGTCATTATCATTGTAAAACATGTTATATTAACTAGGAAAAGCTAAAAGGCACAACATATTACGTAATAAATGACATAAATGTCAACAAATCTTACAATCACATCGATAAATAATGAACTTAATAGTGAACTTAACTCCTCTTACAATCACATCGATAAATAATGAACTTAATAGTGAACTTAACTCCTTCTCTTTCCCGAATAACTTAATATCTAGCTTCATATTTTTTACTTGCTCTTTAATTATCATTATTTTTTATATTCTTTCATCTTTTATTTTTGTTAGCATTTCCTTAATAATTATAACTTCATTTTGAAAGTTAACTTTATTTGTCCTAATTCAACTTCATTCTTTAATGCATAATTTTCTTGCCTTAACTTATGAATTAAAAATATTTCTCTCATGAAATTATTCATCATACCACATGAAAAAAAAATCACAATTCCCAACCTACAAAAGTCTATACCTTATTTTATGATAAATACCACATTAATTAATAATCATAGTCAATTAATTGGGTAATTGAGACATCCATAAAGTCTTTAAGAGAGCAATAAACACACAAAATACAACATATTTATTGGATTTTTGTTTCTAATTAATGTTCTAGATAATACAAATTCCATATAGATTTTTTTCATACCCTCTGTTTGGAATAAATGAATGTAGAATGTGGAATTCATTTGCGAATGAATTCTCTTATTTAGATCATTATCATTTAAAACATGGAACTCAATTAAATTACTCATAATTATGTTTGGAATAAATCTAAAATTAAAATTTTATTTGCATCTATTTCCTAATATACCCTTTAATATAATAAATTTATATAATTAAATAATTATATTATATTAAATAATTTTATACATATATATAATATAATATAATATAATATTATGATATATTA
>JAOXYD010092518.1:0-25677 GCA_028565735.1 Pinacopodium congolense
GCTCCCAAAGTTGCCTTCCCTCGAGCATCCTTCCCCTCGGTTGCTCCTTTCGGCTTTGGCTTCATCACCAAGTCGCAACTTGCCACGAAAGCTTGCCAACTTACTTGCTTTCATGTGGTCTTCGGATGGTTGAGAATGCGGCTCCATGCCACTAAGTTCGCCTTCTCCATGAACTTGGAGTCTTCACCCAGTGACTCCTTCGGTTGCCTCTTAACTTCATCAAACTTCGGAGGTACCATATCTCGCACCATGTTGGTACCATGATCCACCTTCTCCCGTGGTGGAAGTTTCAGCATGCCGGGTGGCTTCCCCTCGAATTGTTGGATGGCCAAAACACGCTTGGCCAGATTACTCGTCTCCCTCAATAGCTTGACCATACATGTCTTGCCTTCCTCCAAGAAACACAAGGCATTGGCAAACGGGATTGACATCACCTTCGAGCTATCAAAGAACTCCATGTCGAGCACTAATGGATAATCATTCAACGAAACAATCGTAAGGTTAATTAAGCCACACCAATCACCAAGGCATACCTTCACATTTCGAGCACTCCCATATATGGAAGTAGGCTTGGAGTTCACAGCCTTGATCCACCCTTCTTTGTCACTATATTTGATGCCCAGTTGATTTGCTTCGTCGACATGAATGAAGTTGTTGGTAGATCCCGTGTATACCAACGCTTTCACCACTTGGCCTCTTACTTTGGCCTCCACGAACAAACGGCCTTTCTTCTCAGATTTGGGATTTTCTTGATGGCATTAAGGAGTTGTAAGGAACACATCCTCTCCTCTTCAGGTTGGCTAGTCTCCACCTTATCCTCGAACATTGCCGAGAGCTTGCTCTTTTTCGGACAGTCTCTTATTCTGTGAGGACCATCACAAAGGAAACATTTGGGTTGGAATTTCTCCTTACTATGGTCTCCCTTGGTGCTCTTGCCCTTCTTATGCTTGCCATGTTTGTGGAATTTTCCCTTGCTGTACGGGTAGTCTCCCCCACTCTTCACCTTGTTGCCTTCATCTTTGTGGGATTTAGATTTCTCGGACTTCTGAAATTCGATGAGGCATTCGGCAATGGTAATGGCACTTGCAAGGTCTTGCGTTCCATGGTATTGTATTTCCATCTTCACCCAATTTTAGAGACCATCCTTGAATGCAAACAAGGCCTCCTTATTGGGATAATCTGGGATCTCCAAGAGCACTTCGAAGAACTCTTTCACGTAATCCCTTATGCTTCTATATTGGTGGAGGCGCCTCAACTTGGCTCTCGCCTCCTCCTCGGCATTCTCAGGATAGAATTGCCTCTTGAGTTCCCTCTTGAACTTGGCCCATGTATTGATAGTGGATGTCCCTCTCTCAATATCTCCGTATCTCCTCCTCCACCATATCATCATGGTGTCTTCGAGAAAGAGTGTGGCACAATTAATCATATCGGTATCATCCCCAATACCAAGTGCCTTAAAGTACCGCTCCAAGCTCCATAAAAAGTTATCCACCTCCTTCACATTCTTTTGCCCTTTGAACACCTTAGGCTTCGGAACATCCATCCTCGAAGGATTGGTGACAATCATCTAGATGGCAATGCTTCCTCTTTGAACAATGGCCTTCTTGCAAATCACGAGCTCATCCTTGGTCTCCTTCAACTCGTTGGAAACCTTTTCGAGCTCTTCCTTCATGACAGCAAGCTCCGATTGCATGACTCCTTTGAAGGCTTCCACTTGGTCTAGAAATTTTGAGAAGGCTTGGTTTAAGGCACCTTGCATCTCCTCACGAACTTCCTCACATTCGCTTTCGAGTTCCGTGATGTGGTGTTCATGCTCCTCAAACTTCTCTTGCCCCTCGGCTACAACAAGCTCAGCCCTTGCTAGCCTACTATCAATGTCCACCAAGGCCTCCCTTGACTTGGATATCCCACGAGCAACTTGCTTGGAAGCTCCCTTAGTGTGGATGGTCTCAAATCTTGCACCGGCCATCTTTCAAGAAACACAAGTAAAGTTTAAAGTGAATGACTTACTTGTTTTGAACCGCTTGGCACTCTTACCAACGCTAGTCTCTGATACCAACTGTCACGGGCTCGGACTTTCCCTATTGAAGATCCATGTGGAACTAGCAAACTCCCCGATTCGGGATTACCTACCTCAGCTTGAAGCTAGTTCAGCCTCTCACAAGTACTTTTTAAGAGTACTTTGATCGAACACTTAACAGAAGCAATAAATAAGAAAGATGACAAGAAGAACACAAGTAGCTTGGAGAACTTGGAGAGCTCCCTTTATTACTTCAATGAAAGAAAGCTATACACTTAGAGAGAGGATACAAATGAGAGAATGAGATATGAGATATATTACAAATGAAGACCCTTGCACCTTATATAGCCCTCCACCTCTCAAATGGATGGCTAGGATTTATTTGATCTAATGGCTACAATGAATCTCTAGAATGTTCTACCACCTACCACTTACCATCATTAATTGTTCCACCAATCAAGGAGCTAATTGTGGGTCTAGATGTGTGTAGTGTCTTCTAGAAGATTTCGGGTGTTTATGTCTAAACCTCGCATCTCGGTCGACTGAATTGTCACACCGTGACGCTAAGTATAGGTAAAGGGTTATACAAACCATGAGGCACCTTAGACTTGGCTTGTCTACAAGTGATGCACTTCTCATAAATTCGTTGAGCATTACGCTTCATTTGTGGCCAAAAGAAATGTTCATGTAAGACATCTAGATTTTTCCTGACACCAAAATGACCCATCAATCCACCACCATGAGCTTCCCTTATAACCAACTGCCTCAAAGAGTTCATAGGCACACACAATCTATTCTCTCTAAATAAATACCCATCATGCCTATGAAACTTTTCAAATGCAACTTTCTCACAAGCCCCATAAACATTTGCAAAATTAGGATCATTAGAATTTAAGTCCTTGATATACTCATATCATAAGATTTTGGAACTTAAAGTAGAGATAAAAGAATACCTTCAAGATAATGCATCAGTAACCACATTCTCTTTACCTTGCTTATAGGGGAAGGTTTCAATGAATTCCATCCACTTGGCATGCGTCTTATGTAGCTTTACTTTTCCTTTCAAATGCTTCCAAGATTCGTGATAAGTATTTATGACAAATTCCATGGGCTAGGTAATGTTGCCATGTTTGCAACCAAAGCATACATCTATTTATCATAAGTTGGGTAGTTAAGAGTTACTCCACTCAACTTCTAACTAAAGAATGCAGTTGGATGTTGTTCCTACATCAAAACAACTCCAATGCCAATACCTGAAGAATCATACTCAATCTCAAAAGTTTTAGCAAAGTTAGGTAAAGCAAGAAATGGTGAAGAACTAAGCCTATCCTTAATCAAATTGAATGCATTTTCTTGCTCATCACTCACTTAAAATCAACATTATTTTTCATAATTTCATTCAATGATGCGGCTATGGTACTGAAATCCTTAACAAACCTCCTATAAAAGCTAGCTAAACCATGAAAGCTACGCACATCAGTAATTATCTTATATGTAGGTCAATCACGAATAGCTCTAATCTTTTCGTCATCAACTGAAATTCCCTTAGCACGAACAATAAGCAAGAAACATAATCTGATCTATGCAAAAGGAGCACTTTTTCAGGTTACCATACAACTATTGTTCACACAAAACACTTAGAACACTTTTCAAATGATCAATATGCTTATCTAAGCTTTTGCTATAAATCAGAATCTCATCAAAATAAACAACCACAAATATGTCAATGAAATAACGCAAAACATGGTTCACTAATATCATAAATGTGCTAAGTGCATTAGTTAAACCAAATTGCATAACTAACCAAATAACTATATTTTATTTTGAAAGCTGTTTTCCACTCATCTCCCTCATGTATTCTGATATGATAATATCCACTCTTCAAATCAATTTTAGAAAACACACAACAACCATGCAATTCATCAAGCATATCATCTAATATCTTGTTAGCCCAAGAAATTCTTTGAAGCTACCACCTTGATCATGGCCACCCTAGATGTACTTTTAAGATTGACCTCAAGAAAGCCTATGGTTCCATATAATGGGACTTTGTGCTACACCCCCTCAAAGTGTTTGCTTTTCTAGACCCTTTCATTAACTGGATCAAAGAGTGCATCACCTCCCCTACTATAGCTATCTTAGTAAATAGAGAACCTACATCATTTTTCAAATCCAAATGTGGTCTAAGGCAAGGGGACCCCCTCTCCCCCTATCTCTTTATTATTTGTATGGAGATTCTCTCCCAAATTCTTCACCCTCATACCACTATGCACTCTAACTTCTCCTACCATTGGAAATGTGAGGATCTTAAGATCTATCACCTTTGTTTTGCTTATGACTTCCTTTTGTTTTACAGAGCTAATCCTCCCTCCATCCATACCCTGTTACAAGGTCTAACCCTATTTTGCTCCCTTTAGTATTATCCATTAACTAGCTTTAAAAGCCAAGCTTTTGTTGCCCCATCCTCTTCCCCCCTTCTCCCTTCCTTGGTGACTAGGTTGACCGGTCTCCACTTCGGTTCCCTACTTGTCAAATACCTTGGGCTCCCTCTTATTGCTTCTAAGCTTTCTAAATTAGACTGCTCTGCCCTCTTAGATAAAATAGAGAATAGAATTTTGTCTTTAACTAATAAATCCTTTGTCCTTTGCTAGTAGGCTCTAGCTAGTGAACTCAATCTTGAGTTCTTTCCTTGTGTACTAGTCCTCTATTCTTCTATTACATATAATTCCACCATCAGATTATTAAGAGCATTTTTAGCACACTTAGCCTGCAACCTTGAAATTGGATCTCTAAGATTCTTCGATAGATCTTTTTCCCTGATATCACTTTTTTGAGCTTGTTTAAGAGTTTCTCCTTACTTTCCAAGCTCTACAAGACATTCCAATCCTTCTGTCTTGCTTAAAACCACTTCTGATGCTTGATCTCGATCATTCCCCCTCAAAAGGATTTGTCCTCAAATTAACTTCTTCATTTGCAAAATCAAAAGGAGATAAATCAGAAACATTGAAAGTAGTATGAACATCGTATTCACTTGGCAACCTTTCCTTTCTAATGACAGATTCACGAGCTAAATATGCTAAAGAGGCTCTTCACAATCTGATGGTGGATCTATATGCAAGAGAAGAAGCTAAAACCTTTGGAGGAGTTTATAATGATGACTCGAGGCTTGGAATGTGTTGCACTTGTTGAAGAATGGTGGATCTATATGGGAATGAAAAGGGAGTAGAAGCTAGAGTGGACAGCAATATAGCTAGTATTAAGATGAAAATACCTATCTTTGTTGGAAAGATGGATCCAGATATGTATCTAGAGTGGGAATGGAAGGATGAGTTAGTGTTTAAGTGCCATAATTTTTCTAATGAGAAGAAGGTTAAATTAGCAGCCTCTGAGTTTAGTGATTATGTGGTTACTTAGTGGGATCAATAGATTGTATATCAAGGAGGAGAAATTGAGAACTACCAATTGGTTCTTGGCAGGAGATGAAAACTATAATAAAAGGGAGATTTGTGGCATTTAAGATAGAGTTATCACTCACTCTTATCATCCATTCTAGGTTGTGGTGTGGAATCCTTCTTTTTATTATTTGTTTGTGTTTATTGTGACCTGATTTAGCTTTCTTGGAGCTGGAATTAGTATTGCTTCATGGTTGTCTAGATTTAGACTTTTTAGGATTTCCATAAGCTTACTTCTTTCCATCCAAGTTATGTCTTTCACCTAATAAAGGGGAACAAGATATAATGGAGACAAAGCCATAAACAATTTCAAATGGTGAAAACCAATAGCACTGTGTATGATTCAATTGTAAGCAAATTCTATGAATGGCAAGGATTTGTCTCGCATTTTTAAGTTTCTTCCAACTACAACACGCAATTGATCACATATGAAAAATATCTCTATGAATTCTACCCATTTTACATGCCTTTTGCTAAGTCTGTTTTGACCCTTTATGTATTTGAAAGTTTTTTGATAAAAAATAAATTAAATTAAAAGGGAAAAAAGGTTTGTACAAATGAAGAGCATAGAAGCTTTAAAGAAAAAGGAGAAAGAAGAACCACAAGAATCCAAGACTAAAAATAGCAAAGAAAGGGAAGGGAGAAACAACATCCAACAAAATAGGACAGCTACAACAAAACGGGCCACAGTTTGAAAGGAGCAAAAAGCACTAACTAGATACCAGCAACATACTAGTAGCATGAGCAAGGCCAAGACCAAATTTGCATAGCACAATGGGATTGCTGAATTTGTCAATGGCTACTAAAGATTAATAAAATCCAATCTCTATCTCCTCCGCAGGTTCTTTAGATTATGGCTTGTAGCTTCTCCTTTTCCTTGGCAGATCGGTAGATGGGAGTTTTGACTCTTTTCTGATTGGGCCAAAGGACCTCCTTTTAGATTGTCTTTCTTTTATGAGAGTCAGAGGTCGAAGGAATTTGAACTAGGGGAATGCTGCTAGGGGGCGACTTAGACAACTGGTCCAAGATGATAAAGGGCATACTTTGGGAGGTGGCAGAAGCAAGATCGTCTTCATCAGAGTCATCTGAATCACAAATATAGATTGCTTTAATTCTGGTAGGTAGTGGACATTTTCTGGATGCAATTCTATGTGAGTAAATCCGTTGTAGTAAGGTTACTCTTTGGGAAAGATAGGGCTCTACAAATACACCTGAAAAGGAAAAAAAATATAAGAATTTCAATACAAAATGGTGAGAAAATTAAAGGTTCCAGTTGATCTTGGTGTCATTGTTATTGAATCTGGGAGGCATAGGGTGAGAAGAGAGAAAAATCTAACAAGCTAAGAGTAGAGATGTTGAAAAGGAGCAACTAGTTAGAGGATAAGAGTAGCTGACAAGACATAGAGGTTGGGTTCTAAAAACAAATAATATGAGCATTTCTCCTAGCATCTACTTTATAAAAAAAGGAAGACACAAAGCAGAAGGAAGAGGCAAGGGACTGGATGCCACTAAGGGTTTGGATTCTAGACTTAAGGAGGTAGGGAAAAGTTGGGTTAGTGGCATGGATAAATTTTTTTTAAGTCATTGGACTTTTTGGGGAAATTGATGCCCCAGATATTCCAAAATACAAACCTAATAATAGTTTAAGGAGGAAGGAAATTTTGTTTTTACCCTTTCCCTTTTTGTTGGTTGTCTTTTTCCTTCTTTATAGGGATAGAAAGACATCCGAGTCCATTTGGATTTCATATTCATCCATATCAATAAATTGAGAAAATTGAGTTAAGGCATTACTAGCCACTTCCTCATGCTAAGGAGATGGAAAAGTTCCAGTATTAACTTTTGAGTCCACAAGTTGCGGGGAGAACCATTGTAAGTTGCTGACGCTTTGAGAAGATCAAGGAACCATGAGGAGATTAATTAGGCTCTTGCAGTCACAGAGGAGGTGGACTCTCATGACCCTCATTAGATTGAGCCTAAATAAAGGTCATTGCTTTTGGGGCCTAAGAGGGAGTAGCGGAAGCTTCTTTTTCTTTTCCTATGGGCTTTGACTTGTTGAAGCACTGATCCACTCCAAATCCTGACGAGGGAAGCTACTGAGTAAAGTCCTTTTGGGAAGGATTTTGAATTTAAGTCTAATTTGCATCCATTAATTAAGGAAATCCTTCCTTGTCAAGTCTTTCTTATTTAATTATAATTATGATTAAGTAAGAAGATCTTTCCTTATAGGATTTTCATCGTTTAGTGCCTATCTAAAGTGGCAACCTAGGTATCATGTCTTCCACCAAATTTCCATCCACGTCTATTATTATTAAATCTCTCCAATAAGTCACCTGACCAAATCAGCATCATCCCCTCTATTGTCATCATAAGACTCATTGTCATCATTTCTCTCTCGCCCTCAAGCATTAGGAACATCATGAACTCTCTCTCTCTTTGCAAACCTAAATCCTCAAATCCTGCTCTTTCAAATGTTAGAGGTATCTAAGATGTTAACACCTTTTCCTCTGATTGCAACCTTGTTGATCTCAAATCCTCTAGCTCCTTCTTTACCTAGACTAATAACCAAGACCTACCTAGCTTTCTAGCTAAAAATCTTGAAAGAATCTTGGTTAACCCCCAATGGCTTCTCTAGTATCCAGTGGCCTTTGGGCATTTTGATCGTTCCTTATTCTCTGATCACTACCCCCTAACCCCGTCAATCCATTTCCCTCCAAAAAAAAGCCTCTCCTTTTCAGTTCTTCAACTTCCTAGCCTACATCCATCCCTTCCCTTAGTGTCCAAGGCTTGGTATCATCCCCTCAAGGGTTATCCCGTGTTTCAAGTTGTCCCTAAACTTAAAGCTGTTAAAGCCTCCCTCAAAGTCTTTAACAGAGATTCAAGATTAATACTCTTGTGTCTTATTTGCACACCAAAATAGCCATCCTTATAGGTTATCTCCAACTCTAGTTGCCCTTACTCTACTTCAAATAGGTAGAACAAGTGGCCCTCAGGGATTACTTTGCTACTCTTGCCCAACAGGAATCTTTCTATAACTCTCTCTTTGTTAAGCGGAACAGGAACACAATTACCACTATTTCTAGTCCATTGGGGGTATAGGGGATAATATCTTGTTAGCCTAAGAAATTCTTTGAAACTACCACCTTGATAACAATCACCCTAGATGTACTTTTCAGATTGACCTCAAGACAAACTGTGATTCCATATAATGGGACTTTATGCTGCACACCCTCAAAGTGTTCGTCTTGCTAGACCCTTTCATTAACTGGATCAAAGAGTGCATCACCTCCAGTACTATAGCTGTCTTAGTAAACATAGAACCTACACCCTTCTTCAAAAAAATGTGGTATGAGGCAAGGGGACCCCCTCTCCCCCTATCTTTTTATTATTTGTATGGAAATTCTCTCCCAAATTCTTCACCATTATGCACTCTAACTTCTCCTACCATCGGAAATGTGAAGATCTCAAGCTTTGTCACCTTTATTTTGCTGACGACCTCCTTTTGTTTTTCAGAGCTAATCATCCCTCCATCCATACCCTGTTCCAAGGTCTGACCCTATTTTTCTCCCATTAGGATTATCCATTAACCAGCTTTAAGAGTCAAGCATGTGTTGCCCCATCCTCTGCCCCCCTTCTCCCTTCCTTGGTGACTAGATTGAGTGGTCTCCATTTAGGTTCCCTACCTGTCAAGTACCTTGGCTCTGTCATATAGCTTCTAAGCTTTCTAAAGCGGACTGATCTCCCCTCCTAGGGAAAATAGAGAATATCTTTTTTTCTTGGACTAATAAATCCCCTTCTGTATTATTCTCTTGCATATAGATCTACCATCAGATTGTTAAAAGCCTCTTTAGCAAACTTAGCCTACAACCTTGTCATTGGGTAGTTCAGGATTGCCCTACTAAGTTTTTCACTAAAATATGTAATTGGTTTTCCATCCTGCATCAAGACAGCCTTCCAACCCCACTCGCATCACACTCAAGCCTTGTCCATTTAAAAACAATGATATCAAATACAATATGGATCTTTAAATTTCTAATTGTGTTTTGTGTTGTAGGTTTGCTAACTTTCTCTCTCCTAGCTGCAAATGTGGGCCTCTTCCCATCAAGACAAGAAGCTCCTTATCCAGTGCATTTATTCTAGGAGGAATTCCACCAAAAGGCAGAGCCTCCTAACTAGAAACAAACCTATGTATATTTCAAATTATGATGATTCTACTAAGGCCGTCCAAGACTGCGATTTCAAGGACCCTTAGCTTGCCATTCCCCCTAGTTAGGTGCAATAGCTATAGGATCGAAGTCCCAAACCTTCCACTCAACCATATGCACCTCTCCAATAGGATAGCTCCCCATCTCCTACCATGGATGGCCATCTCACTTCTATTGGGAAAAGGAAGAAATGCCAAATGCTTGCTTATAAGCCTCATTAAAAGAGAGCTATAACTACCATCTACATGTCTGCTAAAGACAGGGCTAACATACGGGCTAGCCATACAAAGAAACAGGCAACTAATGTCTTCAAGTCTTTAGCTGCTTTTGACCAGTGTTAAGGAAGCCCTTATGCTGAGAAAGAGGAAGTCTGTGGACTCTTAGGCTAACTAATTTTTTTTCTTAGCCTTCTGTCTATATTTTGGTTAGATCAAGCTTCTTGCTTGGCAACTTTTGTTTTTTTAGGCCTATTTTCCTTAGTTCTTAGTTGCCTTAGTTTTGGGGTGGTTTCACCCTTGCTTTTTTTAGTCTATAATTGTTATGGTTACTTTATATAGATCTCTCTTTAGTTTTTTAATTAAATTTGCTTTTATATTAAAAAATTTGATTAGGTCTCAAACAAACCTAACACATAAGTACCCTCAGCAATTATTATAATCAGGATCCTTAACCCCCAGAAACCAATCCAAAGTAAAGTGGCAGGAAGCCCTCCAGCCTAAATTGAATGGAGGTCTGCATTAAGTTCCTTAAACCTTGGATCAAAGTCCTCCTTTCCAAGTGAATTTGGATCCTTTTTCTGGATGCGGAAGCCCTCTGGGTGAGTGGCTTCACAGTGCAACCCTCCAAAATAAACATTTCTAGTCTTACTCTACTTCTAAAGAATCCTAGAGTTAGAAGAAGATTTTGAAAACTAGGACACTTTCATTCATAAGTTCATATTCAAAATTGGGAATGGGGAGGACGTCTTCCTATAGTCTTACCCCTGGCACCCAACTGGCATTCTACAAACTACCTTCTCTAGCCAAATTATTTATGATTTTGGGTTAAATAAGTGCCACAAAGTGTCAAGTATTATCCTCAATAATAGTTAGAACTAGCACCAAGCTAACTCTCCTGACCTCATTAAGATTAAACAGATCAATATCCCCCACCTCCCCTAATGCTCTCAGCTAGACTGTCTTGAATGGGATGGTAGATCCAAATGCTTCTCAAATAAGGAAGCCTACTAGTTTCTTACCCATTCAATCAGTCCCATTTCT
Source organism: Pinacopodium congolense (assembly GCA_028565735.1). Classification (NCBI taxonomy): domain Eukaryota; kingdom Viridiplantae; phylum Streptophyta; class Magnoliopsida; order Malpighiales; family Erythroxylaceae; genus Pinacopodium; species Pinacopodium congolense. The sequence continues at coordinate 10,934 of JAOXYD010092518.1, forward strand.
CGGGCTAATCTAGTCTGGTTAATAAACAACCTTCCTATATATGGTTTTCTTCCCTAGTTAGCTCTCAAAGGCAAACTAGCAATAAGGGATAGACTGAGTTAGACACTGTATCCTAACTTTTGTATTATATGCAAATCTAACGCAAAAAACCATGATCACCTCTTCTTTAATTGTGAGTATTCCCATTGTGTCTAGTTTAAGCTTATGCAACTTTGTTGTCAAAACTAGAATCCAGGCCTCCTTCTCTCTACTGGTCAATGGATGTCTCAACTTTCTCAAAGACATTATACTAATTCAACCTATAATGTACGTTTTGTAGAGGGAGAGGAATGAAAGAACATTCAGGGATAGTCAGAATAGGGTGTAGCAAATCCTAATCCATACTTGCCAACTAGTGAGAGAGATATTTCTTTCTCATCATCCAAAGATAGCTAGTTTTCATTATAGTAATATCAAAATCTACTAGAACTTCTAAGTAGCTAACTTATATGTGTTGTAAGTCCCTAAATTTTATTCTAATCTCAGGTGCTCATACAGAAGTAGTTCATTCACGGCGGGAGGTATTACTACAAAGAATATACTCTTAAAGGAGAGCCTTTAAGAAGAGCCCCCTTTCCTTTCCACAAAGAGTAAACCTATTTAGATCCATTATTCTGAAGAGGGTGAGCAAATTTCAGCTATGTCCAAAATTCTAGACACTTAGGAAACTGCAGAAGCAAAGTTCATTTCCCCCTCTTTGGTCTGTCTCCAACCAAAACCAGTTATTTCTCAAAGTTTGGGCCAACTCAGGTATAGCTTTACTTCTCATCAAGATGCTCAGATTCCCACCTCTTGGAAGAGGAAGAATTGCAAAATAAGGCTTCAAAGCCTCAAAGGAAATGATCCAAAACTCTTATATACAGGTCAGCTAAGGAAAAGGCTAAGAAGAAAGCGTAGGTCAACTTTCAGTAAGTAGAAGGCAAGGGGATTATTTTTAAACTTTTGGCTACCTTTGATAAGTTTGGAAGATCGCTTGGTTTAAATCAGAGGGAACCGAATATGCCAACTCCATATCTTGCTATTAAGCCCTAGGTTCTAAAACCTATGTTTTTTTTTTTTGGCTTTTGCTTTCTATCTCTTTTTCCTTTAGGGTATTTGACTGTTCAGTGGTTTTTAGGCCCTCTTTATATAGACTCCCTTATTTTCTTTTAATCTATCTTTATTTATTATTAGAAAAAAATCCTCTTAAATGTTTGTTTCTATGACTTTTACTTCCAATGGATTAATCTACCACTCTCCACCTTCAACAACGTCTTTATCCTTACTAGATGATGATGGATTTCTAGTGTTTGACATGATTTAGAACATGCAAGAAAAAGTTAGTAGAAAATAGTCTCTCCCTCACTTGTTTGCTATTGATGTGTTTGTATCAAAAAAGGATGTATGTAACATTTGTAGATTAAAAAAAAGGAATGAAATTGACATGTTTAGATTAAAAAAAAAAGATGCACTTAACATGTTTAGATTAAACAATGATGCAATTGATGTGTTTATTTGAAACAACTGAAAACCAAAGCCAAAAAAAAAACATGCCATAATCTTCAAATAAGACAAAAAGATAATAGGCCAAGCAGCAAAAGGCCTGAGTAGAGAGCCCATAAGAAAGAACATAATAGTAAGGCCAGTAAAAAAGGTACAACAAAGAGATCTCTTCTGTCACCTGAGGTTGCCCTTTAAATATTTTGGAATCTCAAAGGTAGTTGATGTTTCAAAGATTTGAGTCCGCTTCTCTTCTTCCCACTATTTCTTTAACTTTGCTTTAAGGTTACCCTCTTCTTTAGATGACCTTTTGATAGTTGCCACCATTTTGTGTTTCTTTTTTATTTTTTGATAAAAGAAAACTATATACAAGAAAGAAAAGGAGTTGGTACAGTAGAAGCAAGAAAGATAGAAGACAAAAAAATTGAAATAAAATGCCAAGAAAGTTAGAAAACAAAAGCTAAGCATTGAAAGGCTAAGCTAGAAGTTGAAACAAAAGCTAGAGACTTAAAACTAAGGGAACGTTAGGCTTTTGTGAATCCCTTCTAGATTAGAACAAGGAGTCTTCCAAATTGGTCAAAGGCGGCTAGAGGTTCCAAAATTCCCATTCGTTGGTCTTTTGTTGACGGGGGATGGGTCTGAGCTTTCAACTTAGCTAATATTAGGCTAACCAATAAATAGGAGCTTTGGCTCTTTTCCTTTGAGGCTTTGGAGCCACCATTTTGGTAATCTTCCTCTTCCAAGAGATGGATCCCTATGAATCTTGGAAAAGGGAAGAGTTGCTACTAATAAGGTTGGGACCCTGAGTCTAGGTAGGATCCTTGAGGGGTCCTCCAAGGGGAATCTGAGCTTAGCTTCTGTATTTGCCCAAACATTTGCATGCCTAAAAATAACTGAGTCTAATTCTTCTACATCAGAGTCTTTAGAATCAAGGATCTGAATAGGCTGGCTTCTAATGAGTAAAGGGCTCTTCTTGGAAGCTCTCCTATGGGAATATAGTCTTTGAAGGAACTACTCCCTCCGGATTTGGAAGAAGTCTAAAGGAGCACCTGAGAATAGAAAGCTAGTTAAGAACCTACAAAACACAACGGTTAGCTTTTTTATAAATTCTAGTTAAGCTTGTTGTCATTGTTCTTGAAATTTGTTGTCTATGGATGCCCGGAGAGAAGAATCTCTCCCATTAATTGGCAAGTAGAGGTAATAAGGTTAAGCACAGAAGTTTCGTTATCTTTAAAGGTTCTTTCATTCATCTCCTTCCACAAAACATAGATACAAGAGGAGAAAACAATCTTAAATAGCAAAATTAGCAGATTGTCCTTTAGTAAGCTGGGTGATCCACTGACTAGTGGTGAGGAGGGGCCTAGACACCATCTTTTGTAGCAGAGTTACATGAGCTTAGTCCAAAGATATTGGGTTTATGCGCAATTGAAGAAGAGGTGGTCATAGTATTCTCCATCAGATATATACATAGTATGCAAAAGTTTGGGCAATGGATATATCTTAATGTGTTCTTTATTGCAATTTTGCCTTTGAGGGCTAACTAGAGAGTGAAACTATGCCTAGGAAGAATAGTTGCAGACCTGACTAGTTTTTCCTAGAAGATTTGACTTGAGGGAGATAAGGAAGAGTTAGGCTTCCTTATTTGAGAAGTGTTTTCTTTTACCATCCCATTCAAGACAATCTGATCTTGTATTTTGAGAAAGGTAGGGAATGATACTAATTCATTTAAGCTCCATGAGATCATGGGGGTTAGCTTGAGGCTAATTCTAGCTATTATTGAGAAGGTTTTACATTCAAAACTGCAAGTATACGGATTATACCTTGTAGAAAAAAGGGATATTGATCCCACAAGGATTGTGATTAGGCACCACTTAATTCAAGTTGTACTTTATTTAAGAAACCGATTCAAGTAAATTTTTTTAAAAATAAATAGAACGAAAACAAATTAAAATAAAAACAAGCAACACAATCAAAGCTAAAACTGTCAACTAAAATTGGGAGAAATCAAGATGAAAAATTAGGACTTATTGTTATCTCTATTTGTTTTCCTATGATTTGTTGATTCAATTTATACTTGGCCTAAGATTTCTTAAAGTTTTAACTACCCTTTTTCAAGGTGAAATTAAATGTCACTAGTGAAATAAATTAAGATTAACTTTGAGATCTATCGATATGCAAAGCTTTTTCTAAACATTCAACTAGATATGAAGCAATCCTATAGACAGTAAATCAATATATTGAAATCTCTTCCTAATAAATCAATAACTTATTATCTATAAGTCTATTAAACACCAACTCTCGTTGTACATTTAACACGGATTACCATGTTCACTCTCTCGATTTGATGTAAGGTTTAAGCTAAATAGACAATACAAACATTTATAACATTAAATCAACAACTAAAAGTTCACAAATACTTAAAACAATAAATCTTAAAAACACTTTAGTCGCTTATAATAGAAATAAGTTCATCCATATCCATACTCTCCAAAATACAAAACATAATAAAAAAGCATAAATAAATAAATAAAATAATGTTTGTCTTCCTTTATGTGTGTAAAAATCAGAAAAATGAAGACTTGGAGGAGCTCTTGATGCTGGATTCTCGCCCTTGAAGCTTTATGGTGATTTCTCGTGACTTTTCCTCTGTGGAGACTTGTTTCTCAGTGTGGAGACTGAATTGATCAACAGTGGCTACGTCCCAATGCTTTGTTGTGTAGGGCAATGCGTTATGTTCTCTCTTGTACGATATGTTTTGGCTAAGGGGTTATAGTTGTCTCTCCACTGTGTTTTACTTATGTCCTGGAATGGTTTTGGTCGAATGTTGCTTCTCCTGGAATGGTCTTGGTCAAACTTTTTTGTCCTTTAGTAGCTTTATTTCTCTCCAAGCAGGTGCTCTCGTTCCATGGCTTCATTCTTTGGTCAAAGTGTTATAGGAGGACTTGATCTTGTTCAAAGGTGGAGAGGAGACTCTCACTCGGGAAATAGCTCTCCCGAGAATTGAAACATGAAGGGCTTTGTAAATGATTGGTTAAGGAAGTGTGTTTTTCCAAGTTATTAAGCCTTCTTCCTTCATTGCTTTAGTCCTCCTCTGGTGCTTCTTTACTTAACCGAATTTTTCTTGATTTTTTCCTTTTTTCCAACTTTAATTTCCAATTTTAATTTATCGTACATAATAAATAATTACACAAATAAGATTTAATTCTAACCTAAAATCATCAATTAAATGATAAGACATAAAATATGAATAAAAACACTAAAATGATTAAGACTTATCCTAAACTAATACTAAACATTAAAAAAACAATAAAGATCATGCTAAACAAAAACATACAAAATAAGCCTTAAAACAACAGTATCAATCTATCATGCAACAAACACATGATAAACACTTAAAAAAATTTATACTAATGCACAAGTATTAACTTCCCTACACTTAAACCTTTGCTTGTTTTCGAGCAAAAATCAAATACAACTAGTCAATTCTATCACTTTATTTTCATAAAGATCAAAGTTTGCAACCCCACAAACTTTAGTCAACTTCAATATCAAGACACTACACATACCATGGCTACTTTTCATTAGTGCACATCAGCAAACTCAACTTATGAAACTATCACTCAAAGATAAGTATAAACGCAACAATGAAACTTCCTTATGATTTCACTCATTTCTCTCAAGTATATACAGGTTAGTGTTTTGCTCAAATTTCCTATAGAAAATCACACTATCATAGGCTTGCTAATACACCAATTCTTCTTCATAATGATTACATGCTAAAAATAGATAAAAAAAGACTTTGATTCGGATTGTAATGGTGTTAAGGTTAAGGTAGGTCAAAAAGGTTTTAAAGGTTCATCAAGTATTCATAGAGTACTAAATGCACAAAAGGGATAACAAAAATTTGTTTCTAAGATACACAAATGTATATACTACTACTTCGTACTTATTGATGGTACTAAAATATTTTTCCTTTTTCATTTCTTTTCTTTTTCCATATTTTCCTTTTCTTTTCTTCCTCTTTTTTTTGATTTTGTTCTTCTTTTCTTTTTTTTTGTATAATAATGAAGAAACAATGAACAAAATAGCAACTAAACACAATTTCCTCTAAAAGTAGAAGTATCACTCAGCTCATCTTAGAAAAAAATGTAGCTAAAAATCCCAAACTAATGCATCACTTAACACTGTATTAAAATTGTGATTAGATAAGCTAATGGGGTTCGAGGTTTTAAAATGGGGGTGATTTCAAGAAACAAAGGGTTAAAGGCTCAACGGGGTTTTCAAGGGATAATAAAATGAGTAGGTCATTTAAGCCAAGGGTTAACACAAAAAGGACCTTAATCATTTCTATCTAGCATGCATCTAGTAGATTTAAACCAATTCAAAGTAAGTTTTGAAGGTAATTACCTAAAGAAGCATCACACATACAAAGAAATGAAATGATATAGAATGAAATCATAAAGATTGAATTCCTCACATAGGCTCAAATATAAGCCCATTATACTTCTATATACTACCTCATTGCTCAAGTGTCAAATTCTGAGTAAGCTTATACAACCAACTAATTTCATCACTCAACATGGTTCACTCTCAACTCAAGTAGAGTAATTTGAGTTCAAGCATGCATTTAATCTCATTCCAACTAGCATGATAAAATCTCATGGCAATACAAATCAAAATGATTTAAGTATGGTTCCATTACTTACACACAACAACATAAAACAACAATATAATATTCCTAAAACATGCATCATAAATAACAAAACACAAAGACTATCTCCCCACACTTGAACAACATATTGTCTTCAATGTGGAAAGGGAAACACCCAAACACCAATAAACAACACAATGAAATACTAAACAAATAAGCAACAAACAACACAAGAGATTAAGGATAAGAAGGGCTCATAGTGGTAGGGCAATGGAGGTAATGCATGTGTCCTTCTGTCCTTTGGTCCTCCAACAAGCTATAATACATAACAAGCCTTCCAGCAATCATCAAGCCATTTAAGCATCAAGAGAGGGAAAACAAGCTAAGATAAAAAAAAATCCAACATAAAGTAAACAAAAAAAAGCAAAACCACACTAATACATTCAAAATAAATCAAAACTAACACACATGCTAAGTTAGAATTATTAGCTTGACAATTCCACATGCAATCATGCAAGAGTGAGTGAAAAGAAAGAAATAACTTCCCTTTCTTGTGAGAATTACCCTTCAAAGTATAGGTTGCATCTATGCCGATTAACCTTGAATGTTCACCCATATCGTCCTCCAACTCCAAAGCTCCATGGTAAAATACTTGGATAACCTTAAAGGGTCCACTCCATCTTGACTTGAGCTTTCTGGAAAATAACCAAAGTCATTGATTGAACAAAAGCACTAACTCCCCACTCTTGAATTCCTTCTTCTTAATGTGAGCATTATGCAACTTCTTTGATCTTTGTATAACTTGGCACCTCAACTTTTCTAATTCATCAAGTTGTAACAATATCTTCTCATCCGCTAACTTGCAATCCATGTTTAACTTCCTAATTACCAAATAGGCCCGATGTTCTAGCTCCAATGATAAATGGCAAGCCTTGCCATTCACAAGTCAATATGATATGGTACTTGTAGGTGTTTTGACAGATACTTTATAAGCCCAAAATGAATAATCCAACTTCAAAGCCTAATCTTTTCTTGAAGTGCTCACTACCTTTTCCAAAATCTTTTCAATTCTTTGTTTACCACCTCCACTTGGCCACCAGTTTGAGGGTGATAAGGGGTAGCCACTCTATGATGAATATTGTATCTCCTCAAAAGAACCTCAAAGGGTTTATTACAAAAATGACTCCCTCCATCACATATAATCGCTCTAGCCACCCTAAACCTAATAAAGATTTTTTTGATGAATTTCTAAGCCACCTTACTATCATTGGTTAGAGTAGCTACGGCTTCAATCCACCTGAAAACATAATCAACTTCAATCAATATGTAAGAGTTGCCTAAGGAAGATGGGAATGGTCCCATGAAATCCAAACCCCACATATCAAATATTTTCACCTTCATGATGTTGGAAAGTGGCATCCCATCCCTCTTCGATGTGTTACCCACTCTTTAGCACCTATCACACTTTAGTACAAAACCTCAAGCATCCTTGTACAAGGTTGGCTAATAGAATCCACACTCCAAAACACGAAGTCGTCTTATTCACTCTATAATGTCTTGCATAAACTGAACTATGATACTGAGTCAAAACTTCAAACATTTCATCTTCAAGGACATACCTGTCAATCAAACTGTCAGTGCATATTTTATATAACACAAGCTCATCCAAAATATAGTGAGAACACTGAAATAATAAATGTTTCCTTTGTTGATGTGAGAGATTAGGGAAAAGAATACCATATGAGAGATAATTGGCAATATCTGCAAACTAAGGAAGAGAAGAATTTTCTACCATCATTAAGGCTTCGTCAGGAAAAAGCTCTTCAATTTCCTCTTCTTCTTCTTCATGTTGTCCCCCTTTGAGTCTTGGTAAGTGGTCCGCTACAACATTTTTTGCTTCCTTATTATCTTTAATCTTAAATTTGAACTCTTAGAGCAGGAGTACCCATCGAATGAGCCTAGCTTTAATATCCTTTTTTCAAAGAGATAACGTAACGTCGTATGATTTGAAAAAATAATATCTTGCTAGTCTAAAAGATAAAAATGAAATTTCTCACAAGAAAATACCACCATAAGCAACTCCTTCTCTGTATTGGTGAAATTCGATTGTGCCCCTATCAAAGTTTTGTTTGCATAGTATATGGCATGTACCCTCTTCTCCTTTCGCTGTCCAAGGACAAAACCAATGCCACGGTTGCTTACATCATACATAATTTCGAAGGGAAGTGACTAATTTGGCAACGTCAAAATAGATGCTATTATAAGTGCCTTCTTTATCCTATCAAAAGTAGTTAAAAAATCATTATTAACCATAAAAGGAACATCTTTAACTAACAAATGAATTAAGGGTGTAGCAATAAGAGAAAAATCCTTGATGAATTGTCTATAGAAACCTACATGACCAACAAAATTTTGGATGCCCTTGATATTGGTAGGAGGTGAGAGCTTCTCAATTACTTCAGTCTTAACTCGATCAACTTCAATCCCCTTGCATAAGATATTATGGCCTAATACAACTCCCTCTAGGACAATAAAATGACACTTCTCTCAATTTAAGAATAAATGGGATTCCTCACATCTTTGTAACACTCTATCCAAATTAAATAAGCAATGATCAAAAGAGTCTCTAAAGATAGAGAAATCATCCATAAATACCTCCATAAAGTCTTCATTCATATATAAAAATATGGTCATCATGCACTTTTGAAATGTGGCAGGTGCATTACATAGGCCAAAAGGCATCATCTTGTAAGCAAAAGTCTCATAAGGACAAGTGAAAGTGGTCTTCTCTTAGTCCTTTGGGTATATAAATACATAATTGTACCCTGAATATCTATAAAGAAAACAATAAAATGCATAGTCAGCCACCTTCTCAATCATTTAGTTCATAAAAGGTAAAGGAAAATGGTCTTTTTTTGTGGTCAAATTAAGTTTCCTATAATCAATACACACTCTCCCAATCGTTCAATCATGATGAGAAGAGAAGCGTCAGACCATGGCACCAATGTGGCGGCCTCCAATCAGAAGAGAACATATGCTTGTTGATAATAATTTAATTCAAATATATATTTATTAGAAGGTTTATGGTTTGAAAAAATTATGACTCAAAATAAATTTCATAATTTAAACATTATTTTACTTCATGAATTATTAATGATTAAGAGGATTAATTGAGAAACTGTTATAGACAGTGAGCAAAGGACATATATACAGCACATTAATAACTATTACATTCTTCTATATTTTAAAAAATTATGTAAATTTTATTAATTAATTTATACAATTTAAAACCTTAAATTATAAAATTTAAATTCCTAAAATTTAAATTATAATACTTTAAAATCATAAATTCTAAAAATTTAAATCCTAAAAGTTTAAAAATAAAATTTCAAACCTTAAATTATAAAACATAAATTTAAAATTAATTTTCTAATTTTCAAAACTATAAAAAATCTCAAATTTGATTTTTGAAAATTAAGTAAAACCCACTTAAGTTCAATATGGGGTCAGAGGTGCTACGATTCCCAGCCATCTAGTATTTTCATTTATAGAATTAATGAAGACAATTTGTACATAATGGGATAGCACAGTAACTAATTGTAAATTAACTGTAGTCTAATTTGATATTTAGCTCAACTCAGCAGACCCATCGAATATCATTTTCAACACATACATTTAATAAGGGCAAATTACCAACAAATATCCAAATTTTCTTCAAATTTTCAATACTAGATAGAACTTCAAAAAGTAGCAATAAAATGCTTTAACTTTTTTTTCAATTTTAGCCCGCTCTTAACTAATCTGTTAACTGTGCTGGAGTGTCTATCTAGTCAGTCCCAGTTGTTGCCAGATTAGCACTAGGTCAGCTCCAGATGGCTAACACGTGGGGAGACCATTAATAGATAAAAAAAAGTGGAATGAAAATTTAAAGAGCTTCAGTTTTATATTCGATTAGAGTCTGTAAAATCTCTAAATCTAAGTCTGAAATCCCTTTGTTTACGATTGCTTCTTTCTCCTATGTGCTCTACGTTCATGTTGTCGCTTTCTTCCCGCTTACTCTAGTGGTCTTCATTCATGTCTGCTTTGAACGAAATCCTTTTGCTATTTGTTGAAATCTCTAAAATTGTATGAAATTCCTTCATTTGTGCGAGCTCATGTTCGAAATCCCTTTATTTGTGCAAACTCATGACCAAAATCTTTAAGTTTCGTTCATCTACACTTGCTTCAGTCTCCTCCGTGCTCTTCGTTCAACTGTGCTTCCTTCTTGCCCACTTTAATGGCATTGTCGGTCACTCCTTAATAGTAGCGATTCTCCCTTTTCATCATTTGCTATTGTCAATGCTAGGCATTGGCCATCATTTGCAGCTAGATTAAGCTAAGATTGATGTCTAGCCTATAAGAAAGGGGTATCCCACATGTGCATTATGAATGTGCAACCATAGTTAGGTATAAATTCGATACATGTTCTTAGTGAGTTGTTTGAATCGATTTATACTAGGACCAATTTTTGAATTCGTGATTTTTGAACTTTAGTTATTAGGTTACTCTGGTATGGTTAACTTCTTTGAATATGAAGTTGTGTTACTTGCATTGGAAAGGTAGGATGTTGTGCTTACAAAACTTGGAATAATTGCCAACAAGAAGAAAACTAAGTAGTATGACTTCTTATCCTAAACAAAAATAAACAACAAGTTTTGTAAGTAATAATAATGATATTTGATTTAGTTGAACGAAAATAATAAAAGGGAAGTAGTATCTTTTCTATTAGTTAAATTGATTGACTTGTTTGAGTGTAGTGTTTATTATGGGTTGCTATATTCATAATTTATAGATAATCTGCATTAGTTAAAATATTAAATGTTTGCATCACATTTGTTCTGTGTTCACCATATCAAGTGTGTTGTCATATTCCTTGATTTGCGATCTAAATGAGTAATAAGTAAAGTTTTTTTTTTTTGGTTTGTTATGTGTTAGCAGTGCCAGAATCAGTATGGATAGGTCTAAAGTTTATATAGCTTTTGTTTATTATATTCCTACTATATATTTAACTTGGGAAGAGTTTCAAGGTATGGTTAATGGATTAAAAAATGATGTTAATACTCTTTTGACAATTTAGCTGAAGCCAAAAGAAAATATTATGAATTTTGTCAAGAAAATTCAGTATATTCAACGATAAAGCATTTATTTTATTTTATTATCCTATATGGTATGTTAACGTAATTTCATTTATATTGGTTGTGATGAATTTTACATATATTCAGGTTCCTTTTGTTGATTGCACACATTGTAATGATAAGTCGAGGTTGTGTATATTAAATGCTAAGCCAAATATAGGCCGATATTATTACTAATGTATTAATTCCAAAATAAGTATTGTAATTATTTAATTACTGAGGTTATTTTTATGCCAATTCATTAACAAGCAATTATGTTGTAGATTTCTTATAGGTATTCAGTGATGACAAATAATTTTGTGATTATAAAAAATTTTGTAAAACAAGTTTTGTGCCATGAGGAAAGAATCTTGTTTGCAAGGTTCATACTTGTTCCAAAGAGGTTAGTATGGGTGAGTATCTATGTTTAATAAAGTGAGCATATTTTTTTTACCTAATTATAATATCTGTACTTATATCTTTATGTTATGCTTTTTGTAAATTTCACGCGATTATCTATATTGAGCATCTAAAGAATCTAGTTGCAGTAGTGATGTAAATGATGATGTTTGATTAAGTGGACTTTAATCAAAATCATTAATGGTGTAGTAATACTTCAATGTTTTTGGTGTTGTAATGAAACAAGGGAAATTATTTTTCCTTTATACTACAATTTAATAGTAAAAGGACTTCACTTCTCTCGTGATGGTGTTTTAATTCTCTACTTCGCCTATACCATTTTAATTGCTCAAAAAGATGGAGGGGCATATGTTTGAGTTTTGGTCTTTGCCAATGCTTCTTATTGTTATGATTGGGGTCTTACCTTTTTTTCCCATAATGGCCTCCCTCACTTGTATATGTACAGATCTGCAGAGTTTGGGAGATGAGGAGGCTCACTTTTCACTTTCTCCTCTCCACAAAAAGACTAATATTCAAATGAAAAAAATAAAAATAAAAAATCTTTTTTATTAAACAAAATGAGAACAGTTGTCCAATTGCTTTAATTCACTGTGTACTTTTATTATTTGAACAGAATGAAAACAAATTGGTATAAATAAAACAATCATTAAGATAGTAGAAGATGCGTTCTCCCTATAAGAAAAAAAAAGATCTTAGTGGTATGATATGAATAAAAGTACATCATCATTTCATTGTCGCTCTCCTCTCCTCTACTCTTTGAATTGGTAAATGTCACTTTTTTCTCTTTCCCAAGTTTTGCATAAAGGAGTTTTGAAGCAAATATGACGTTAAAAATTTTTGACCAAACAACTTGTAAAAACAAAACCAAATTCCAACAAGATATTAGATTATTAGTACCTATAAGGTTCAGTATATAATAGTTTAATGCCATCAAAAAGTTTAACAATAATTTTGTACCATCATTCACTACCATTAAAAAGTTCAATACACAATAATTCAGTGCCATCAGAAAGCTTAACAATAATTCAATACCACCATTCACTACCATTGGAAAGTTCATAATAAAAGTCAATTAACCTCACACATTCTTTATAGAAAGAAACTTTATAGTAGTAGTAGAATACTTCATAGTCACTAGTTGCAACACATAGTAAATAAAATGAATTCATTAAACAACACTACCAGTTAAAAATTATAGATTATGGCAGAAAAATAAACATGAACCATGATAATTTTTCATAGACCACTAGCTATAATGTTAGCATGAAATAACACGACCAATAAAAAAATGACAACAAAAGGTCATCTAAGATACACACCACAACAAAAGTTCAATAGAAGAACAAGTATATAATCCATTTGTTCTTGAAAAATTAAGTGCCTAACCATAAAGTAAGTGTTTCCACTAACTTCTCCATATGATATTCTATAGCCTTTAAATGCCTATTAATATATACATTGTAAAAATAAGAGAATATTTCCAATAAATTTCAATTTCTCATTGATGAATGAACACTAACCATCGTTTCTTTTCTTTGTAAGATTGAGTTCATGGAATTTGACTCATGGGAACCCAAATATGTAGGTCTTCTACCTCTTGTAAGATGTCTGACATTACTAGTTGAATCTCCTTAATTTTGAGGAGGTTGTACTCTTTTTGGCTTCATTATAAATGAAACATTACTAATAAAATCATCACATAAGAGAATAGTAAAATTGAGGGGAAATAAATTTTACAATAACATTACCTTACTTACCTTAGGCAATTTAGGTGGTTGATCTTTAAGCTTATTTCATCGTTTATTATGAATAACTTCATAACAATTGTGGAACCGCATACTTACACTGGCATTACTTAATCTATTTGGATTTAATTTTTATTTCACTTTCCTCTCTCCTCCTTTGTTTCTTAGGTCTTCCTGGCATCTTTTTGATTAAAGGAGGCAATATTGGTTGGAGGTTTAAAACCTTTGGCCAAACTTAGGACCACTGATAGGTTCTGTTGCACATTGAAAACTCTTTAAGTAATATCCACCTTTGTAGTCCTTGTTGACATATGAATCTAAATCTTCCCTCTGATATGAGATACAAGCCACAGCATGCTTACAAGGGATTCCTGTTAAATTTCACAGTCTGCATTGACACTTCTGCAATTGTAAATCAACAACATATTTGTTTGAATACAGTCACTTCAAACTTCAAATTTTCATTCGTCTTCACAAAACAATTACTTGCTTTTCATTATGCAACCTCCAACCTATTTATTATTTGTGGAAAAATGTTATCACTAGACTTGATCATCATATCCCTTTTTTCATGTATCTGAGTCATAAATTCAACTCGAATATCCTCCAACATGTTAATCGAGTTCTTTGTTCGAGCTTCACTTATGAAACCATTAAAGGTTTCTAATATGTTGTTATGCACACGCTCAAACTTAGGTGTTGTACTCATAAATTCCTTCACAAACGCTTTACGTGACCTAACCTTAAAGTCATTATAAGCCTTTTTCGATATGGTCTTCAATAATTCGAATACCTCTTCAAAATGAACTTCCATTGTATAGTTAACTACTTGGAAATATAGATTGCAATATGTACGCCCTTTATAGACACTTGACCAATTGGCATACCCATATCGAGCACATTTTCTGTGCTCAGCATACAAAAATAGGTCCTTCAATGCCTCCACTAAATCCTGAAAGCACAGCAAAAAAATTATGTTAAAAAAGGTTAGCTAACAAAAGTTTAAAGACATTTGTTGCATTGGTTAGATGACTTAAAAACTTTGAATGATTTTGAAATGATTTTATTTTGAAAACCAACAGAATAAAGGCAAGTGCACTTATCGCAAAAGTAATATAATGGAGTAAATTTAAGACTCCAAATGTCGATCCCACGGAATCAATTTTGGCTTAATTACTAGGTTGATCATATTACAATTACTTAGAAAAATCCAAACAAATTGATTAACAAATCTGAAAATTGCTAAACTAAATTAAC
>JAOXYD010092529.1:0-11972 GCA_028565735.1 Pinacopodium congolense
GAACGCCCATTTTTAATCACTCAACCAACGAACAACAAGGTCTAAATAAAGGGGAAGAAGGCCTAGAGCTAGAAGAAATCCATGGTTGAAAACTAAGAAAGAACATGACTAGAATTGAAAAAAAAGGAAGAAGGAATGAAGAAAGAAGAAGAGAATAAGCAAGAAGCAAGAACAGGTAGCAAGGACGCAAGGAGAACAAGAATGGAGGAAGAATCAATAAGGAAATCAACTTAGAAGCACCTCAAAACTCCCTCACATATTTTACATCATAGTGAGAAGGAGTAGCATCTCATTTTGGTACCTTTTATGTTCAATGTCAATTGTCGAATGTGGTTGCATAACGAATATTTTGTGAATTTAAAATATGGTATGCTTTTAATGAATAAAAGTATAATGGTGCTTATAATAAGTGATCAAGTGCTCATTCCACTGGATTCACATAAATTAAAAGATTGAAGTTTATGAGTGGAGCTAGTAACCATTTGTGATTGTAATCTAACTGAGTAATTGAGGGTGTTGAGGACAAAATGTTAACCTTTTTCTTTTAAAGGCTAGATGACATTACAAATAAGCCAAAATGGGTAACCAACTGAGTAACCAGGAACTTTCATGATAAAATGTTTGCCCTTATGTCCAAAGACAAGGTGAAACCCTAAAGAACTTTACATGATGATCAATATAGAACTTTATAGAAGTTTGATATTATATATTGAAGGTCAACTAACTTCTAACATGCATTCAAAGTATGTAAATGCAAGTGTTTTTAGCTAATTTTTTGTTACGAGAAGAGTTGTTCTTTGTAAATTGAAACCAGGGCATTGTTTTATTTTTTTATGCTCAATTACTTATCAACTCTTGATTAGTTTTAATTAAGTGGATGTTTAAATCATTGTTTGATGATAACAAATAGCTTAAGTGTGGGGGTATTTAATAGCTCTTAAGGCATACATATTTAGATGTGATTTTATGCTTGTTTGAATTAGTTTTAAGGATAAAATCATGTGATTTATGAGCAAATTGAGTTAAATCATTTAAATGAGATGTTGCTTACCCATTTATATGTTTGATTATGTTTTGTAGGACTTTCTGAGTAATTCAATGTATCTTTGGAACTAAAATACGTGTGAAATCAAATTCAGGACAGAGAGCATTATGTTATCAAGTTCATACCAAATTTCAAGGTCATATGACAACCCTTGGAAAGTGCTTCAAGAGAAGAATAAGGGAAACTCAAATACACACCAACCTTGGTACAAGTGACCTTAGTGAAGCATTAAGTGCACGTTTGGGGCCCAAATTATTATGGCATTCATTTTCTTGTAATAACATCATAAGAGGAAGCTCATATTAAGTTTTATGGCAATTGAATGAAAGATAGTAGAGATATCTCAAGAAAATCAAGAGGAGGAAAAATATGGAGCATCATGGGTAGCATCATGCTTGTGATGCTAGCTATCATTTCTGTCTAATGGAAATAATAGCCATGATCATGACTATGATGTTGGTCGTGATTAGGATGTCTTACACTTACTCAAATAACCTAATTTTTAGGTTTTAAGTGATTTATTTCCAATAAAATACAGTTATTTCGGTATCAAGAGGCAGACAACAACTACTAGATCTTTCTTGGAGGGCTTTCATGCAATTTTGAAGTAAGAGAAACCATACAAAGACATAACCTCAAGGATCAAGGAAGGATTTTACGCACCAACATCAAGACTTCAACGATTCAAGAAGATTCACCACGGGATTCCCTATTTCCTTATTCTTTAAGTTTGTTTGTGTGATTGAAATAATGTATAGGAGATAAAATCTTTATAGGATTTGGGTTTTTATAAACTGTATGATGTAGTACTCTTATTATTCTTATTTCAATTCTTGAGTTCCAAATTTTTTAATTAGATTTTTTCATGGATATTAGTGACTTTAGCTTTAGTAGTTATGCAAATGTAAACGTTGATTTCGAATCTTTGATTTTTGTATGACTGATATTGAAAATTTTCTTATATGCATTAGATCATTCCATGAATGAAACTTCTTTTATGAGGACCTAGAGATAGGCTTACAAAAGATGTTTAGGATAGGTGTGAACTTAATCAAGACAATAGATTCCATAGAATTGATTAATGCATTCATTCAATAGATTAGGATAGAGAGAACTTTTGCCTAATTTATTGAATTGAATAGAGTTACATAACTTGAGAGAGAGTGTAATTTACATTAGGGAATCTATGATCTAACAAATTTGAAATTCAAGTTAAAATGAGATAAGAAATATGATAAGCCTATATGATACCTAAGAGAGGGGTGAATTAGGTATTACAAATTTCTTTTAAATTATTTAATCTAATCTTTTACCAATTTATTTAAATACCGAAGCTAAACAACAAGTCTAATTTATTAAATTAAAAAAAAGAATAAAATAAAAATGTAAAAGTAAATGCATAAGAATAAAAGAATAAGGGAAGAGAGACATAAATGATTTATTCTAGTTCGTAGTGGTCCACTTGCTCCTACATCTAATTCCTAACACCAATGTTGAGATTTTTTAACTATTTCACCCAAAAAAAGTACAACATTAGGAATACAAACATTTTGAGGATCAAGGATAATCTTTCACTCTCCCTTCCAAGGATAAGGAATAACCTATCACTATTCCTTTCAAGGATAAGATATAGCCTATAACTCCCTTTTCTAAGGCTAATGGATAAGCTCACAAACACTCTTCCTTTTTAAGACTTAAGAATAACCCTTACAACAATTCACTTATTATTTTCTTCCTTCTCATAAACACACCTTACAAAATTTGTCACTCTTAACTCACCAAGGTATGTAAGGGCTCACACTAAAATTAAGAATGAATGCATAACCAAATTAAACATAAAAGCAAACACAACCTTACCAAAAATGCATAAGTTACTCAATATCAATGTATGGAAGCTTTCTATGTTTTTTTTTTATAGAAAACACATATTTATACCAAAAAATATCATTATTTATGTTGTCTAAAGGATACATAATAATATGAAATTTTAATTTTATTGACCATTGTAAAACAAGCTATTGCTCCTGCAGATCTACTACCTTAGGTCAACCGAAATCACAAGTTTGTTAATTGTTACACTGCATTCGATCGATCGATCCCTCTAGCATCGATACACTCTAGCCCATCCCATCTTAAAATAAATCAAATTTAGCCCAAATCATATTTTAACCCAAAAATATATATTTAAAAACATACCAAACAATTCCAGCTATATCTTAACACATTTTACATAATTTAATAAATTCAAATTTATTCAACTTACCAAATTGCCTTATCATATTAATCTAACAAATTTTAATCTTCTTATCACATATCTACAATCTTTCAAACATCAAGAGGATTTTCAAACACATTAAACACAACTAACACCTCTTAATTATGCATCCTATTGAATATGCATTAAGCCCTTTCAACATTATGGTAAGACGAAAGAGAAGGCTTACAAAAACTTATTCGGGAATTTATCAAATTCTACTCTTAAACTTGATCTTCTATCTTCTATCTTCAAGATCAACTTCAATGCTTTTCGTCCTATTCTTCTTGATATTCATACATCTCGAACATACTTAATGAATCACATATACATCTCTCATCATCAAGGCTGAAACATAATTGTACTTCAAGTCTTCACGAAACACTTAATCACTTATTTTCATCAATCTATATTAATAAACATAACGAACTTCATAAACACAATAGCAAAAAACTTTGTCATCATCAAAATTAAGGTTGGACCAACCCTGGGTTCAACATAATATATCCTAAATGGATTAATTACTTGAATCCTACCATCATCATTTTGTGTTACTTCTTATACGTGTGTCTAGGCATTTCACTTTTAATTGTTTAGTTTCCTTTATTTGTCAAACCAGTATATCAACTTTTCACTTTTGAGCAGCTAGCTAGTTTAGATAAGAACTCATTAGGGATAGTAGTACTTTTGGTTAGACACCTATACTCATCCTAACTATATTACATTCGATAGGAATACTTGCCTTTTCATGTGTTATGATATTGTTTAGTTTATTCTTGATAATTTATCTTTCAAAACTTAGATAAGAATACAACATATGAAGCATTAACATTGTCATTATCAATGATTTATCTTGATTTAATGTTCATCCTAATTTACTTAGACCAATAAAATCCCTTAATTCAGTTATCCTCTTTCTGAAGTAATGTAATCCTTATCCTTTAATTGATTAACTAGAGTCTCTTTTAAGTTAAAATCCTAAGTAGACACATTAATTTGATCTATTGGTTTTGTTTTGGTTAGGTTTGAATTTAACCTAGAAAACTTATGTAATCCAATATCTAGAACACTATGTAAGCCATTCTATTCATGGATCGATCTATTCTTATAAGTGGTTTTTAAACTTTAAAATATCAAATAAAATAATTAATTGAAATTGCTATAAAAAAAATTCCATCCAATACAATTATATCTAAAAACAAACCTAGCATAAATATGGGTTTTTACCATTAAATAAAAGAAAAAAACAATGAATAATAGGTTTTAAGGTTCACCCCATCTAGATCTTATATAAATTTTTGTTAATATCTTTAAAAATAAGCACAATGACAATTAAAGAAGAGAAAGGTGCTTGAAATCTCATTCTTATGATATTTTGTCCTTAAATCTTTTAAATGAATATTGGTGGAAATTGTTATGATCTATGAATCTTCACTATACACTTGAATTCTCCCACTTTAGCTATTGCAAAATTCTATAACAATGGCTTAAAATTGTGTCTTGAACATTGGTTGATAGTTATATCACACCAAAAGGTTCAAGGTCCCTGAGAAAATCCAAAACCCACTTTTATAAGAGTTGGACTACCTCTCTCATGGGTAAAGTCACAACTATAAGAGAGGGCATGAAATGAATGGCCATGATTTATTTGATACTTCATACTATCTTTAACTATCTCTTTTAGCTTTCTTAGGAAGGTCACAACCTAGGACACAATCATGATCTAGGTTATGATTTACACTTTATTGCCTAATTCCTTTTCCTCTTCAATCTAACAAATCTTTCAACTTTTTTTTACAATTACAATCAATTTCCAAGGCCTTAACACATTTAAGCACAAGCATCACATGAAGTAACCCCAAATCTACAATTCAAAATATAAAAAATAAATCTAAAGATAACTATAAATTGAGTACTATAAAATCATCTTTAAAAAAATTGCACATGGTAGGAAATCTTGTGATAATGCAATGATAGATTTTTTTAAAAAAAAAGAAGAAAGAAAGCTAAAGGAGATAAATAAACTTATCTATGCATAATTTCCAAGATGCATAATCCCTCTTCATTGGAATAATTTAGGCTAATATCTTTTTATAACACTTTATATAAGATCGCTTTTAGGATATTGACTATAAGATTAAAGATAATACTAAAAACTGTAGTAGAACCTTGACAGATAGCCTTTATAAAAGCAATACGCATTGGTGATAACATCATTCCTACTTAAGAGATGTTCAAAAACTATCAAACAATGCAAGGCTCTAAGAAATTTTCAATGAAGAAAAACTTCCAAAAAGCCTTTGAATTAGTATATTGGTGTTTTATACTACAAACCCTAAAAGTTTTTGACTTTCTAAAGAAATTCTTTATGTTGATTCAATAATACATTGTGACTGCATCTTATATTGTTCTAGTGAATAAAGAGCTTATAGGAATTTTTAAAGGAAGAAGAAGTCTCAAGAATGAGGATCCACTACACCCCAACCTCTTCACTCTATGCATATAAGCCTTTCATAGGATTATAGTGCATAAAATCTCATTTAAACCTTGACTTTTTCGTTGCATGAAGCTCTAAATAACTTAGTTTGATGATCTATTATCCCAACGTGGAACTTATCTTCCATTTATTATAAACTTAAAAGAGGCCCTTGATGAATTCAAGCTACCCTATAGCTTAGCCATTAATAAGCATAAATGTCTCAATTACTTCTTCATAGGTGCATTGTCTTTGCTAGTTCTAGCTACACTGCAAGTATATAGGTCATAACTTATTATATAACTAATATATATCCCACAAGGATTGAATCTAGACCCCTAAAAATTTTAATTACAATTTGCTAAAGGTAAAAAAATTTATATAATTTGAAAATTGAACCAAACTAACAAATTCAAGTAATTTAACTGCAAAAAAGTAAAATAATTAAGTTTCTTAATGACGAAGACTTAGGATTATTCTATCCTTGTTTATCCCTCTTTTAACTTATTAATTTAAATGTATTTGATCCTATATATCTAATAGTTTTTTACTCTCCCTTGAGATCTAACCCATGAATCCTAATTAAATTAATCACAAGTTGAATTGCAACCTCTTAGTTCACAACACTACTCTTAAAAATTCAATTGGATTTCAACCAATCCTAATGATAATTAATAAGTAATTAAGATCTCTCTTCAATCACCTATTAATCTAAAGTTTTACGTTAGTTAAGTTACCAACTCTTGTTGCAAACCCTAACTCAAATAAATCGAAATAATCTCTTAATTCGAAGTGATTATAAGAAAACTCTAAATGATTGTGAGAACGGCATAACTCTTATCACTAGGAGTTTCAAGAAGATAATGAAGAAGAAAGCTTTTAACAAGAGAAGAGAGTAAGGTAAGAGTGATTATAAGAGAAAAAATATTTTAATGTTATTTATTTTGAATGTAGGAATAAGATATTTTAAGAAATCAATGGCTTCTCATCAAAGAGAATGAGGAAGAAGAAAGAAGTGGTAAGAAGGATAAAAAAGAAAATAAGGAGAAGAAAGAGAAGAGGATAAGGAATGCTTTGGAGACTATGTTGTGGAAGACATCAATTGAGATCGATGGCAAGGAAATTAAAGATGAAGTTGTAACATTTGTATCATGGCATTTTAAGTGATATAATCCTAAATATTTATCTTTTAGGCATGTTTTCATGATCACTGTATTAGGTCTGAAAGAAAATTCCATGTGATTTTTGGTGTACATTTAGTTGATTCTTGAATAAGATGTTATTTAAGTTGATTTGGATGCATGTTCAGGTTAGGTAGAACTTTGGTGAGTGATTTAATGCTCTTGGCGTTAGATGCATTGTTGAATGAATTTGGAAAGCGATAGAATCAAGTTAGGAAGGTCAAAGTCAAATATTAAGGTCATAGGACAAGCTATTAAGAGTGCATAAAGAAAAGAGCAAGAGAAACTAAAACAAGAATTAACTTTAGTGCGGTAGATTTTAGTGAGCAATTATATGAACTTTTAGAGATTAAAGTAATGTGGAATAACTTTAGGGAGCATGTACATCATGTTATTGAGTTCCACACAAAATTTGAAGGCTAAAGGATGAGTAATGAAGAAGTTATAACAAAAATACCAAGAAGAGTCAAAGGACGGAAATGCTGGAGACAAGGTAAAGATTTACTCTCTAACACCCTCATACACCAACACAAGGTTGATATCCAAGATTTTCTAAAACACGTGTCTTATATGTTTTAAGTCTATTAGGTGACTTTTGGACATATAAATGGGTTGGATACTCTAGAATCCATGAAGGGATGTTCAAGGACCTGCCCAAAGAAACAATTTTTTATATTTCCAAGGGAGAGAAATAAAACCTAAGCACCAAGTTCTTTAAGAGTAACTCACTTTCCTAATTTTCTACTCTAAGGATAAAATAAAAAGATTATCAAGCTTCATATAGTTTTCTTCTTTCTTTCCTTTTCTATATTTTTCTATGGAGAATCTAATGGTTGGGTAACTTATTGGCAATATGTATAGCTAAACTTCTTATTCCAAATTACTTTCTAACTTTTTTATTGAAAAATATCTTATTAATTCAATGGATACATATTTGTTATGTTTATTGTGTTTACCACTTGCTCGAAATTAAGAGATTAGGTTAGGAAATTAGTGTTAGGTAGTTGATAGCTTAATAGCCCATAAACATTAGGTCATGAATTAGTTAAAGAGAGATCGTGATTAATTAATTGATTACCTATAAGATTGTTTTATAACTAGTTAGGTATTTAAGAAGAGTTTTAAGAGATCAAGAGATTGCAAATCAATTCCCTTCTTATTCAAATAAGGAAACTTGGTTACACCTTGAGAGAGTGTAAATAAAATAATAGAATATCTTAGGTCTTACATGGTTTAATATAATTGAATCAATAAGGTAAGAGGGAGACAAAATAGGGATAGAATTAATTCCTAGAGTTAACCTTTGATTTCTCAAATTCTTGCACATTGATTGTTAATTTGTTAGATTATTCTACTTTAGTTTAATTTCAATAATTGCCATTTTATTTTATGCCTTAAACAAAATGTAGCTGAAGTCGTTAAGGGGACTAATCCAAATCCCTATGTGACAATGTCTATGATATTTAAAATTTACGAATCATATACTTATGGTATTATAGGAAGAGGAGGTATGATCTTCTCCACATTCATTAAATGATGAAAATGTTGATTTTGATTAAGAATTAAATTATAATTATATGTTTAAGTGTTTAGAAGGTGTAACTTTAAGGAGGAAGAAAATATCTTCCAAATGTAGGGAATGAAGAAGTTAGGTTAGGCAAATATTGTGAATATTGATGATAATAAGAAAAATGTGTTGAATGAAAATGAATCCTTAATGGAAGAGGTGAAATCATTAATGAAATCAATAACAAAATTCAGTAAGGGAAAGGAAAAGCTAGATATCATGCTTAGAGAGCTTAAAAAGCTTCAAACGATAGACTCGTCTTAAGTTTCACTCAAGTGATTGAAAATCCTAATGCCAAGGCAACTTTTGTTAAAGACAATAACTTTTATGGAGAATATACTCTTAGGCCTTCTTTAAATAATGGTGCATCTACATCCAGTTAACAACTTAGGAAGAGCAATCATGCATTTACGTATTCATATATGTCTTCATCTAGAGAAAATGTGCATATACCTAGGAATAGGCATAACTTCTATCAAAATGCAATAGTTAAAACAATGAATATATTTAGGGGTACTTTTAGCCCAATCCCTATTTATGCATCACAAATGCATTCTCATTCATATAAAAATGTTTCTCATGGATGTATTAGACCAAGGAACATATCCTATTATTGTAGTTTTAGACACTTTGATAAATTTTATTTTGATAAACAATTAATGCTTTCTAGTTTTCCAAAGGGCCGAGGAAGTAAAAAGGTATTTAACCGTCAAGGACCCAAATTAATGTGGGTACCCAAAATGAAATTAAAATTTATTTTTAAGGAATACAAGAGTAGTAAATAGTATGTGGATAGTAGATGCTCCAGGCACATGCGTCACAATTCAATTCCTTGATGAAAAAAGATGGATGTTTTGTCACTTTTGGAGAAAATACCAAGGGTTAATTTTTTTAGATTGCTAGATGGTTTAAAGAATAATTTACTAAGGGTTTATTTCGTATTGATATTGGTTGTGGTTTTTTATTATGGTTTTTTTGTTTTCATAAGGGTTTTTATGTGTTTTTTTGTACGTTGATTTTTTATTCCTATGTTGTATTAGTATGTTGTTTTTTATTTCTATTCTATTTTTTCAGTTCCTGTACTTATAAAAACATGAAAGCAAAACCAAAGAAAAAAGTCGTACAAAATAAGCCATAAGTGTGAGTCAGTTTTGTCATAAAGATTTCAAAGTTACTTAATGAAAATCAAACGTACTTCCTAAAGTTGTTATAATGGTGTTGTCTTCTTTAGAAAGAGAGTTGGAAACATATATACTATTGATTTAAATTAACTCTCTAATACTAATGTCAAGTGTTTTATTTCCATGAATGAAGATGCTTGGATGGAGCATAGGAGGCTAGGCCATGCTAGCATAAAGTACATTTTAAATCTTAGTAATAAGGTGCTAGTGAATGGCTTGCCTAGAATGAAGTATGAAAAAGACAAGATATGTGATGCATGTAAAATAGGCAAGTAAACCAAGGCTTTATTAAGAAGAAAAAAGTGGTAACAACTTCTAGACCTTTAGACTTATTGCATATAGAGTTGTTTGGTCCATTTAAAGAGGCTAATTTATGTGGTAAATTGTATGCATATATGATTGATGATTATTATGGTCAATTTATATGAGTTATGTTTCTTGCGAGTAAGGAGGAATGTTTTAAATTTTTTATTTATTTTTAAGAGAGATTTCAATTACAAAAAGGGCCATATGATTTCGTACATTATAAGTGATCATGGTAGGGATTTAGAAAATTAGTTCTTTGATGTATATTATGAGAAAAATGGTATTTTTTTTTTAAGTTTTCAACTCCTAAGACACCTCAATAAAATGGAGTTGTTAAGATAAATAATAGAAAATTACAAGAGATTGCTTGAGCAATGTTGAATGAGTGTAGCGTTTCTACATATTTTCGGGCGAAGCTATTGCATATGCTTATCATGTATCCAATAAGGCCTATATAAGATGTTACATGGATAATACTTATGAAATTTAGTATTGGAAAAATTCATAGGTTAGTTATATCAATGTTTTTAATTATAAATTATTTATTTTTAATTATAGAGACAATTTATGAATTTTTAATGAAAAATAAGTTATTCCTTCACTAGTAGAGCCTATAAGGTATTTAACAAGAGGACTGTGATGATTAAGGAGACAATGCATGATGTTTATCATGAATTAGACCCATTAGATGTCAAGAATAGTGTTGATAATGAAAATGAAGGTTTATCCAAGGATATGCAAAGGCAAGGATTAGAAAAGTAAAAAGAGGAAGATGTAGAAAACCCCCTTCAACCAATGAACCATTAGTTGAACCAATTGAGATTAAAAGGAGAGATGAGAGTTTACCTAAAGAGTGGAGGATTATGAAAGATCATCCCTTAACCAATTTATAAGTAATGCTTGAAGAGAAGTAGTAACTAGATCATCTTTTAGAGAATTGTCTCATATTGCTTTTATTTCAAACATAAAGCCTAAAACCATAGATGAAGCTTTAGGTAATGAAAATTGGGTTTAGTTATGAATGAGGAGTAAAAAAATTTAACAGGAAAAAAGTGTGGACCTTAGTACCTAAGCCTAATTATCACCAAATTATTGGTATTAAATGGGTCTTTAAAAACAAGTTTGATGAATTAGATAATATTATGAGGAGAAAAAGATTAGATTGGTACCTAAGAGTTATAATCAAGAAGAAGGGATTGAATATGAAAGACATTTCAACATGTAGCTAGATTAAAGGATAATATACCACTTTCACATTTGAACCTTATATAGGTTTCAAAATTTATCAAATTGATATAGCATTTCTAATAGCTTAATTAAAGAAGAGATGTATGTAGAACAACCCCCAGGTTTTGAAAAATATGATGCACCAAACCATGTATATAAGCTTTTAAAGGCATTATATGGCCTAAAACAAACTCTTAAAGCTTGATATGATAGGTTCAGTGCATTCTTGACTCTAAATCATTTTTCGAATGGTAAGACAGTTACTATTCTTTTTATTATAAATGACTATAATAATATATTAATTGTGAAAATTTATGTTGATGATTTAATTTTTGGAGTTATAATGAGAGGTTATTTAAAAGAGTTTGTGAGTTACATGAGTCGAGAGTTTAAGATGAGTATGATAGGAGAGACTAATTTTTTTCCTTGGCTTGCAAATTAAGTAAATGAAAGACTGCATTTTCATTAGTCATGCCAAATATATGAATGAGTTGCTTAAAAGATTGGTACAAATCAAGGAAAACATTTAGGTACCCACTTGAGTGTTACTACTAAGTTTAACAAGGATAACGAAGGAACAATAGATTCCAAGTTGTATAGAGGTGTATGATGGGTAGTTTATTGTCTTAGTATTAGTAGACCCAATATTATGTTTGGTGTGTGTTTGTATACTAGGTTCTAATCAAGTTCTCAAGAGTCTCATCTGTTAGCCGTTAAGAGAATTTTAAGGTATTT
>JAOXYD010092569.1:0-11970 GCA_028565735.1 Pinacopodium congolense
ATCACATAAAATTTTATCTAACTCCATATGTGGATATGGAATTTATAAAATAGGTATGAACGACGGAATAAAGAGAAGTAAGCTTCCTTTTTGTCTGAGCTCCTCTAGAAGATATTTGATATACTTCCATTTGGTTCAAACTTTTCGTTATCATCCTTAAATTAATTCATTTTATCTTATTTCCTTTTATAATCATTTTTCTACCATAATTATTCCTTCCTTATTTATGTTGTTTTCCTTTTATATTCTTTCCCTCTATAATCATTTTATGCCTTAAATTTGTTCATTATTCATGCTTCATTTCCTTCTGTCTTATTTCCTTTTGTAATCACTTTTGTCTTAATTTGACTTTACTTATTCTTACATAAGTCTTTTCTCTTTTTTTTTTTCATTTTTATGGAAGTCTAATATTAACTAATTCATTGAATTAAGATTTTTTCACCTACTTGTTCAAAATTTTTCCTATTATTTTCTGCTTTACCTTTCTTGTTGACTTAGAATTCAGGTTAATTAAGTGTGAACTGTTATATTTTTTTGATAGGGTTGAATTATATTAAGTTTCCACATGCATTTTAATATGAATTCATCTTTATTTTGATGTTTAAATGCCTAATTTGTGTTCCTTTTGAGTTTACATGCAAATTTGACCTTAGGACATAAGTACTAGTTGAAAGGCCCACAAATTGGAACTAGAAATGGTGTGGAATCAATTTGGGTACTTAGAGAATCATGTTATGAAGTTCCATATCCATTTTCAAGGCCATGTGACAAGCATAAAGAGTGCATAAAGAAATAAACAAGACAAGCTCAGTTGAACATTAGATTTGTTAAAATTGATTTTTTGATCCCTTAGAGGCACTTTTAGTGATTAGATGTTTTTCTAAATTTGATGGCCTTCATGAAACATCATCTTAAGAATCTAGATACCAAATTTCATAGCCATTAGAACTGTAATGAAGGAGCTAGAGCAAAAAAGGTGAGGAAAGGCAGAAATAGTTAAATTCTGGGACTTAAACAGAATTTACGAAAAAACATTGTTTTTGAGATTCTTAAGGACAAACTTGACCAAATTTCTCCCATAACATCCCAAACACCCTAGTAGCCATCTAAGACGTATTTGAGGACCCACATAAGCATAAGGAAGTCAGATTTTCGTCATTGTTGAAGGCTCCCACTAGGGTAGTTCCTTTTCTTCTTTCTTCGGTTTTAGGGCTCTTTGTCATCTCTTTTCTTCTAGTTTCATATTCAAACCTTAGATTTACTTGTTTAGGTGCTGAAATTTGATTTATTTATGTTTTTATTTCTATCTGTATTGCTATTTTCCTTTTATTTTATCATGTATTTAGTTTATGCTATGTTAAATGCTTGATCAAACTTTGTTTATGTTAATTTAATGTTAAATCTATTTTTCAGCCTTGTCAATCTTTATTTCCTTTATGATTGCTGCATTTTATTATGTGTTTGTTTAATTTCAGGTTGTGTTCATGTTGATTTTAGTATGATAGCTTAATTTTAATTAGGTTTGAAAGTATTAGATGGATTTATGGATGATAATTAGGTCTGGGCGTATGTTCCCTCTTACAGGGATTTGTGGAGCTGGAGGATGATTTTTAAGGCCAGGGACTCTGACATATCTAAATGTAGGTTTAAGATTGGTAAAGGGTTAGCTACAAACCTCTAGATTGATCCTTGGGATCCTACTTGTATTCTCCTCTGTACTTTCTCTTCTTATCGCCCCAATGATTCGAGGCTTCCTCAGGAATGTAAGGTTACCAACATCATCCACAATGGTGGTTGGCATTGGCGTTGGCCTGAAGCCAACTCTCCTGAGATGTTGGAGCTCAAACATATTTCTATTCCTTATGCTCCCAATCTTTATTGCTGTGATTGTCTAGAATGGGTTGGCCCCTCTAAATCCTTTTCAAATGTTGAGGCTTAAAAGTTCCTTCATCTTGGTGAGGTCTTTCCCTGAGTTTTAGATGGTCTAATCTAAATTTGTTCTCAACTGTCACAACTTTATTCTCTAGCTTCCCCTCAAAAGAAAACTTAATGCTTGTGACCAACTCTAGTTTGACTACTACCCTAATTTATGCAACCTTTGTATGGTGGAGGTAGAGTGCCATGATCACCTGTTCTTCTCCTGTACTTTTAGTACTCGGATATGGACTAACCTACTTTCCAAATGTGGCATCTCTTGGTTCCTTATAGCCATATCCTCTACTTGTAACTTCTTTAATCAAAATTTCCCTCGAAATTCTCTGGAGGCTACTCTTATCTATATTCTTGTTGCTTCTAATGTTTATATGATTTGGAAAGAGAGGACTAAAAAAATTTTCCAGGACACTATCTCCTCTCCCCTTCATTTGGAAACCTCTATTTTCTAGCTTGCCCGAGGCATATTCCTCTCTAAAGTGCCAGGCTCTGCTCATTTCCTTAATAATGAGATTCAACTTTCCTAGAATTTGTGATGCTCTAGGTTTTCCTTGCAAGTATGCCTTTTGTTCCAGACCAGTGTGTGGGTGCTCACCAGGTTTCCCCCTCTCTCCTGTGTAGAAGGGATGATTTACTAAAGTGCATTTATTCTAGGCGTCAAGCTACTTCCCGCCATCATCTGCCTTGTCGTAGTGAGCTGATTATTATTGATGATTCCGATGTCTCCAGTGCTAATGAGACAGAATCCTACCTCTATCCTGGACCCTTCTAGAGTCATCCTCCAATCTTGCCTCAACATTCAAAACCATTTGCACCTATGGTTCAACAATCGATTCCCCCCGGCACTGCTCAAGTGATGGGCTCTCCCAGCCCTTCAAAGCTATTGAGTCCTAAGCACCTAAGAAAAGATCCTGCACCCCTCTTTACAGGACTGCCAAAGAGAAGGCTTCCAAAAATTCCAAGCATTCTCAGTAATCCTCGAACCCAGCAAACCCAGTTGGCTTGGGCTTGTTGATTCCTCTAGTTACTTTCGACCATTCTGAGAAGCCTATATGCATCCGTTGATGATCTCTCCTTCTTTGGTTTTGGCTTTTAATGTTGGGTTTTCCTTTTTGGATTGTTGTGTTGTGATCTTCTTTGGGCTTGTTAGCTTATCTCTTGGGTTCTTGTACCTGGTTTGGTGTTTTTGGCTTTTTTTTTTTAGCTTAGGTTCCTGGCTTTCTTGTAAAGACTTCTCTCCTTTTTCTTATTTTTTTCTTTAAGAAAAAGATAATTGTGATAATTGGAATGGGTCTTGAATGGCCATTATGATTTATTCTAGGATTAAGTTGGAATTTGAAATTAATGACATGAATTAGGGATTTATTCATGGGATTGTCCTTCTTAGTAATAATTTACAAATCAATTGTTAAGTTTTAGCTTTTGATCCATAATTGTCATTGGCAAAAATCATAAGTGGCAATCGGTTAATTGATTTTGTAGGTAAACTTAACCAATTAGTCTAGGATTTTAATTCTTTTGAGTTACCTAGTATGAGCTTTTGTGATAATGGCTTAGGTTAGTCATTTCCTAGTGTGTTAACACTATGATGCCACTACATCTAGCTAACTTATTATGTTGTTGCATAGTTAATGATGTTTTTAGAGCTTATTAGGCTTATCTAAAGTAGGAGAAACTTAATACGCAAGACCTTGCTTGTGTCTATAGGATAGCATCTTAGGCATAACACGATCTTTAGGATTTTGATGATTGATTGTAATTTATTAATCAAAAAAAAATCTTCTACCCATCTTTTTATTTTTCTTAGTTGCTTCTTGCCTCTTTGCTTTATTTTCATTAATTATCTTTTAGCTTAGCTTAGTTCCTTTCTAACCAGGGGTTTCTTTTATTATTATTTTTCTTTTGCACAATGCTAAGAATAGCTTAAGAACACTTCTATCTCTTTGTGGGATCAACCCTGACTTACCCCACTACATAATTTAGTTAGTTATGTATTTTATTATTTGGTGGTTCACAATACACCTACCACTTTTCTTGATGAGATCATTGATCAGGTTTTTAGTTAAAGGGCTTGTAAGGCAAATTTGAGTGGTAAAAGGCAAGATCATAGAGTCCGGCATCGAAAAAAACCATGATTGACTGAAACATAAGTAAATATCAATTAGAGTGAAAACATGTTAAAGAAGCGAGTGAGGACAACTTGATCTATTTTATTACTAATTCTTTCTTTGCATGTTTAATCATGAGTAATGGAGAAAATGTTGACATTAATCTCAAGATGTTCATAAAAACCATCTAAGATCAGCTTAGGACTCTTAACATGAGATTGCATAATTTAAACACATCAAGTAGGTCAAATTCTTGTAGAAATCAACCACATAAGGTGGAGGAGGGGGAGAAAGCCAATTTTGAAAGGTTAGTTTCATAAGGTAAAAGGGGTTATCTATAGGCAAGATAATAACTTGGGTAGTATTAAGATGAAGATTCCTTCTTTTCAAGGTAAGAATGATTTGGTGTTGCACTTCGACTGGGAAAGACAAGAAAAACATGTGTTTGAATGTCATAATTATTTGGAGAAGAAGAAAGTCAAGTTAGCCATAGTTGAATTCATGGATTATGATAGATTTAGTGGGATAAAATGGAACTTAGTAGATGTGGGAATGGTGAGAGGCCTATTTGGTTAAGGGAAGAGATGAAGGTGGTAATGCATAAACGGTTTATACCTAGCCATTATTATAGATATATGTATAAAATTACAATGTTTGACTAAGGTTGCAAGAGTATAGAGGAATACTATTAAATGATGGAGATAGCCATGATTAGGTCTTATGTAGAAGAGGACCGAGAAGCTTCTATAGCTAGATTCATTAATGATTTGAATAGAGAGATAACTAATGTAATGGATTTGCAATGTTATATAAAGATGGAGGATTTGTTGTATAAGGCCTTCAAGGTGGAAAGGTAGTTGAATTATACGGTAATGGTCAAATCTTGTTTGACTTCTAACTCTTCATGAAGGTCAAATTGGGAGGATAACAAGATTGTCTCGAAACCAAAAGATGATGAAAAAGTCAAAGATTTGGTTTCTAACTTAATGGAAACCCAAAACTACACCCTTATAATCATATGATTTTAGAGATTAGGCATGTTGCCTCATAATGTCTGAATAAAAGGATTATGATTATTTTAGACAATGGTTATGTAATGAGTGTTAGCTCAAGTGATAATGAAATGTTGTCTTTGGAGGATTATAATGATATGGATGTTGAAGGACTCTTGAGTGGATAATTATTTATCACTAGGCAAACTTTTAACGTTCAGCCTAAGGGTGAAGGTGATAAAGCCTAACGTGAGCATATCTTTCATACTCAGTGTCATGGGAATGGCAAGGTATGTAGCATGGTCATTAATGGTTGGAGTTGGACTAATGTTACTAGTAGTTTGTTGGTTGATAAACTGATGTTGACAACTTTAAAGCAAATAAAACCATACAAGTTGCAATGGTTAAATGAGTGTAGGGAAGTTAAGGTGAAAAAAAAAAAGTTTTAGGGGCATATTTTATTGAGAGTTACAATGATGAGGTTCTTTATGATATAGTGTCAATGCATGCTTACCATCTTCTTTTGGGATGTCCATGGCAGTTTGATAGAAAAGTTTAACATGATAGGTGCAAGAACAATTATACCTTTTTTTATAAAGTATTGGAATGTCATCATAACATCTCTTAAACCATGGAAAGCATATAAGGATCTAATTAGGGTAACAAGAGAGTACAAATTGAGAGAAAAGCAAGTGAGTACTCAATAAAAGAGTGAGAGTGTGAGACTCAAAATTGAGAGAAATATGAGGAATACTGTTTATGCTAGTAATGGTGAGGTCAAGAATGCTATGTTAGTATGGAAATAGCTACTTATACTTATGTAAAAGGATGCTTACCTTTCAACTAATGACCTTACTCCTTTGCCTAATGTTATTTTATCTTTATTGTAGGAATTTGTTAATTTATTCCCTAAGAAATTACCATAAGGATTATTGCCTTTAAGAGGCATTGAGCATTAAATAGATTTAATCCTCATTTCAACAATTCCTAATAACGTTCTTATAGAGCTAATCTGGAGGAGAATAAGGAGATTCAAAGGAAAGCAGATAAGTTTATGGAGAAAGGGTTTATGGGGTAGAGTCTCAACCTATGTTTAATTCCCGTAATTCTAGCACCAAAGAAAGATGGAATATGGTGCATGTGCATGGGTTATTGAGCAATTAACAAAATTATGGTATAGTATAGACATTCCATACCTATATTAGATGATATGTTTAAAGAGTTACATGGATCTTAATCTTTTTAAGATTAATTTAAAAATGGATATTTTCAAATTCACATGAAAGATGGAGACGAATTAAATTTGCTTTTCAAAACAAAACAGGGTTTATATGAATGGTTGGTATTGCCTTTTAGTTTAACTAATGTACTAAGTACTTTCATGAGATTAACGAACAATGTTTTGGGACCTTTTATTAGGAAATTTGTTGTTGTCCACTTTGATAGTTTTGTTGTGAGTGCACCTAGAGTTAATGCTAATGAGGAAATGGTCAAGGCAATTAAGGAATTATATGCTTTAGCGAGGACTATACAAAAATAGTAACATTACTTATGGCCAAAGGAATTAATTAGTCATTCAGATTATAGCTTGAAGCTTTTAATGTCTTAAGGTAAGCTACATAAAATAAATGCCAAGTGGTTTAAGTTCAGTGAAACATTCCCTTATACAATCAAATACAAGTAAGAAAAGGAAAATTTTGTGGCTTATGCATTGTTTTTAATGTATGTGCTATTAACTTCTTTATAAAACTAAATTGCTTTAACTTGAATTCATTAAGAATTTGTATGAAAGTGATGCTAATTTTGAACTAGTGTGG
The DNA here is from genome assembly GCA_028565735.1 of Pinacopodium congolense. Classification (NCBI taxonomy): domain Eukaryota; kingdom Viridiplantae; phylum Streptophyta; class Magnoliopsida; order Malpighiales; family Erythroxylaceae; genus Pinacopodium; species Pinacopodium congolense. Next base: position 6,850 of record JAOXYD010092569.1, read on the forward strand.
TTTACATGTTCTAATTGTGCATATCATTTTTATAAGCATGATGAATTTTTTTTAATAAAGACAAACTTTATGTGCCTAAATGTTCTATCCATGAATTTCTTATTAGGGAAACCTATAAAGGTTGTGGTAAATGGGGAATTTTTGTGTTAAAATACCTTAGATGAGCATCTTTATAAGCCTAACATGAAACATGTTGTGCAATTTGTATGTGATAAATGCATAACTTATAAATAAGCTAAGTCAAAAGTAATGCCTCATAGTTGGTATACTCATTTACTCGTGCCTAATCAACCTTGGAATGACATATCTATTGATTTTGTTTTAGGTTTACCTACATCCCATAATGGTTAGGGTAGCATATTTGTTATTGTTGATCAAGATAACATATTTGTTATTGTTGATTGATTTAGTAAGATAGAACTTTTTATTGCATGTTCTAAAACTAATGATACCACATATATTGATGATTTGTTCTTTAATGAGACAGTGCATTTGCATAGTTTTCCTAAAACAATTACCAGTGACTAAAAAGTTAAGTTTTTAAGTCATCTTTGGAAAACTTTGTGGAATAAATTAGGTAGTAAACTATTATCTTTTGTTGTTTCACATTCTTAAATGGATGGACAAATTGAGAGAGTTAACAGGACACTTACTACTTTATTTCATGTCATCATTCAAAAGAACTTGAAATAATGGGAAAAGTGTTTATCACATATTGAGTTTGCGTATAATAAAGTTGTGCATTCTACTAAATTTTATTCATCTTTTGATATTAGATATGGTTTTAATTCTTTTATTCCTTGAGATTTTTTTACCTTTTCCTACTAATGAATGTGCTTATTTGGATGGAAATTGAAAGGCAAATTTTGTTAAGAATTTACCAAGATTCAAGCTAATATAGAGAAAAGAATGGGCAAGATGCAAAGCAAGCAAGAAAGGGGCGTGTGAAAGTTACCTTTGAACTAGGAGATTAGGTCAAGGTTCATATCCATAAAGAAAGATTTACTAAACAAATGAAAACAAAATTGCAACCTAGAGGAGATGGACCTTTTGAAGTGTTAGAGTGAATCAATGACAATGCCTACAAGCTTGATTAACAAAGTCATTATGACAATGGTATTGTCACTTTTAACGTTGGTGACTTATCTTTATTTGATGTAGGCAATTTGAAGGCGAATCCTTTCTAGGAGGGAGAGAATGATGGAGATCAACTTGTAATAACATTCACTGATCCATTATAAAGCATTAAGTTTCTATGAAAAAAATAAGAGCTAAATGCATAAAGAAGGCTTTATAATAGTTTGTCATATACCTTTAAAAAATGTGATTATTTTCAAAAATGCTAAGGAATTACAAACATTAATTACTTATCTATAAGCCCAAAATGATGGACAAACCTTATCACATATAAAATAATGGTTGGAGCCCAATATTGATGACCCACCTACTTTTTTTAATGAAGATCAATCTGCATATTTTACCTTTTGAAAAGGATAAAGACATGAGTTTGGATGGAAATTTCATTTTTTTTACTTGTTTCATTAATTGTTATTAGTTGTCAAGTTATTTTTTAAAGGAGTTCAAATTTAAGACTAATTTGTATCCATTAATTAATGGAATCCTTCCTAGTCATGTCTTTCCTATTTAGTTATGTATAAAAGACATTTCTTTATATTTTTTTTCATTATTTGGTACCTATTTAAAGAAGAAGTCTGATTGATTATGAAATTCATCTTACCATTAATAAAATTTGAGTGTTTTATCTATTATGAGAGCTTTTGGTTCTTTAATCAAGAACTAAACATGGTCTTTTCAAGGTAAGTTGGGCTTAGGTTCTTTGCTTTATTCAATAAGATTATAGGGTTTCTTTTCTTTCTTTTTTTTTGATTTTGGTCTTAAAGCTCATATCAATTTCTTGTATTGGATATAGAGGAAAGCTATGATGTTCCTATCATATTGAGAGGACCTTTTATGTTAACCGCATTTGTTATTCTAGATGAAAACTCATCTTGAATTATCAAGATGTTGAAGTGGTTTTTAATATTTTTTAAACAAAAAAATTCCCCTGTAATTTTGACTATTGTACTTTCACTAGAATTAAAACTGAATAATCTGAGAAAATGTTGCTCCATATGTAGATATAATGAAATTTTTTTTAAAATTTCCATTATACTATTATAGATAGGAGTAAGATGTACATAAGTTGCTTCATTTAAGTAATTGTTTTATTTCAAGTGATCATAAACTTTTTAGAGAATTAAAGGTGTGCAAAATGATGAAAATTGACACAAGAAAGTGGTACAATTATGCTTAATGGCACCAAACAGACTACCATTTTGGTCACACTGATAGGTTGTCAAAATTTTAACCAAGCTATTTTGCTGGTGTTCTATCATCATTTTGGGTCATGAAGAACAAAGGGTTTTGTGGCCAAAAGATGTATCATTTTGAAATTTTCGTTTAATATTCTCAAATATGCCCATAGTTACCAGACTCCTTCCCTATCACATTATTGCGCAATCTTTCTTTCTCCTTCCATCTTTGACATTTCTCATCTCTTTTTGCTTGGATTTTCTCCTTTTCATCTTTTGGGAGGGTTGGTTTCACCTCACCATCACTATTTTTTACTTCTTACCATTGTTCATATCATATTTCTTCTCCACCATTGCCCACCTCATCTTCTATCCTATTCTATTACTTTCCCACTAGATTTTAAAGAGACGTTAGTGTTCATTGAGTCCATCATACCCAAGCGCTTCATTTCACATTTTTAGTGACCATCTCTTGCTATTGGTGTAATATTTTATAGAGACAAAGGAATATTTCAATGATTTATTAAAAATATTATAGTTGTTGTATAATATATTCCTAACTAGAGTTTCAAAGCCATGGCATCGAGAGCCCTTCTAAGTTCTAGTTTAAAGAAATTCTATGAATTTGTTGCCTATAACGATAATTAAATCATGGTGGAGCATACACTAACACTAGCAATAAAGGATGAATTTGACATTTCCAACCCATTTAGAGCACTTAGTTGGAAGCTAGTACTTAATTACTACCTAACTTTGGTTCAATAGTTTTATGTGAATATTGAGTAGAAGTTTGTTAAAAACATCATAGAGATCAAAAATTTTGTTCGAGTCATCCCTATCATTATCACTTCATATTCGTCTACGTTATTGGGTGTACTAGATGTACGGCATTTTTAAGCTTGGAAGAAATACTAGTGCATAAACAGAACAAAACCTTACCTTGCAACACTTTTTCCTAGTCATATGAAGCCCAAAACCTTACTTGAGGAGCCCATTGAGCTCATCCAAACTAGTCCATATTCATCACATAGTGCAGGTCCCTCCATGTTTACTTCTTCTTTATTAATCTTCATGGGCTCTATACATGAGTCACTTCTTAAGGTTTGAAGTAAGCTTGATCACTAATTGTAGTAGATAGAAAAAATTTGGAGTACCTTCATCTTAAGGACTTAGGATCGAGTAGCTGATAGTGTTCTATGTGCACTTTAATTTTACTTATTTATCTTTCACCTTTTTTTTGTCTTTTAATTAATAATATATGGATATTATTACATTTTGTCTCTTTTGTTTCCTCTTTATAATTTTAAGTAAGATGTAATCGTCATAAGAAAAAATTATCAACTTAATGAAATCAGGGGAGGTTTCGATTCCATTATCATATTGAGTTTATTTATGCTACTTTAACATTAAGGATAGTGTGATACCTATGTGTGGGGAACTGAATAGGAAAATTTTTATCATCTTTTCATTTAAATTAATGTGAGTCTTGATAGTGATTTATTTGAATATCTCCTTTTAAAAATTTTCTAATAGTTTTTTTAAAAAGCAATTTAAATTAAAGAGTTGGAAGGTTAGTACAAAATCAGGGTAAGAAAGCTTTACATAAAATAAAAGAAAGCAATAGCCTAGAGCAGCCAAAGCTGCTGACAATGAGAGAGGCAACCGACCCAAAAAACTAAATCAACTAGATCACAATAGGCCAAAACTGGGAGAAAGAAATCTAGCCCCAACCTAGGTAGTAGATGCTAGACCACTACCAAGTCTCAACTTAGCTAAAGGGATAGGATTGCCAAATTTGTTGAAGGCTGCTAAAGGTTTATAGAAGCTAATCTCCAGTGCCTCTATGGGATCGTTTGTTTGCTTTACTTTGAGATGTGTCTTTTCCCTCGCTGACTTATATATGGGGGTTGTTGCTCTTTTCCTACTAGCCTTAGGAGATTCCACTAGGCAAGTTTTCCTCTTCCAAGAGTCAGAATCTAGAATAGCTTTTTGGGGATTGATACTGCTTAGAGACTGACTAGATATATTGTATAAACTATAGATAGGAACTAGATGGGAGGTTGTAGTACCAAAATCTTCTTCTTCAGATTTGTTAAGGTCACAAATCTGAATTGGTTCACTTTTGGTAGGCAGAGGACCATTCTTGGAAACTCTTCTACGAGAATAGATTAGTTGGAGTAATGCAGCTCTTCTAGATAAGGTACCATCTATGGAAGCACCTGAAAATGAAAGGAGTATAAGACCTATAACATAGATAAATTAGAAATTTAAAGGTTCTAGTTTAGCTTAATGTCTTTGTTATTGAATTTGATAGACTCATGGTAAGTGGAGAGAAAAATTTCTCTAAAAAGCTGGTAGATAGAGATAAAGAGGCTCCGGATATTAGTCTGCTTATCTCTAAAACTTTTGTCATTCCTCTCCTTCCAAAGGAAGTAAAAAAAAGAGAAGAAATTTTTTTTTAGTAAGGTAGAATTAGCAGAATTCCTTTTAGAGCATTGGAGGATCCATTACCCTGTAGAGAGAAGCGAACCAAGGTTCTAGGAATGATAAAAAAAAAGTGGAGGAGCTTGGTCTAAAGCTTACTTAGGGAATGAAAATTAAAGAAGAGATGATCATGGGACTCTCCATCTGATTTGAAAAGAATACATAAATTAGGACAATGAGTATACTCTAGACGGTCTAAGGTTGAAATTAGAACTTTGAAGGCCAACCAAAGGGGTGAACTGTGTCTGGGAAGGATGTGGGAAGACCACATCAACTTAGCCTAGAAAATTGAACCAGATGGGGGGGGGGGGGGAACAAAGTGGTA